>LOJH01009262.1:0-38932 GCA_001685095.1 Ellobius talpinus
CCCCCCCCCCTTTGAGACAGGGATCCTTTGTAGCTATGGAGCCAGTCCTGGAACTCGCTCTGTAGACTGGGCTGGCCTCGAATTCATAGATCCGCCTGCCTCTGCCTCCTGAGTGCTGAGACTAAAGGCGTGCGCCACCACTGCCTGGCTTCCTCCTGTTTTATAATCCTTTCTAGGGCTGGGATTAAAGGCAAGCACCGCCCGGTTTCTATGGCAACTAGGTGTGGCTACTGGGATTAAAGGTGTTACCACTGCCTGATCTGTAAAGCTGACCAGTGGGGCTGTTTTACTCTCTGATCTTCAGACAAGCTTTATTTATTAAAAAATGAAATGCCACTAAATCCTACTATTCTTCCTAGAATTCGCTATTATCCTTCAGTCATCACAATGGACCCCTAGAACATGCCTGACTCTTTGCTGTCCTATGGCCTTTTCACTTGATACTCCTAGAGAATGCTTTTCTTCATGAGCGTCACGAATTGATCCCTTTCAATTATGGCTCAATTCAAATACCCACTCTTCGGAGTGCTCTCTAAAAGCGACCCTAATTTTTTTCCTTTCTTTTCTCTTCTCTCTCCCTTTCTTTTGGTTTTTCGAGACAGGGTTTCTCTACGTAACAGTCCTAGCTGGAACTCGCTCTTGTAGACCAGACTGGCCTCGAACTCAGAGATCCGCCTGCCTCTGCGTCCCGAGTGCTGGGATTAAGGCGTGCGCCACCACTGCCCGGCTCGACCCTATTTTCTGATCATTTCTCACTATAGGAAATAACTGTTTATAGTTTCTCCCAGTACTAAAACACATTTTCCACGAAAGGGGAAATTTATCTTCGTTGCTCTATCCCCAGAGTGGAACACAGCCCGGTGTAAGATGGACATTCAATCAATCTTGGTTGAAATGTAAGCAATCCGGCTTTTTAAAGTTACTAAGGAGAAGCCCCAGTATATGGACAGAAGGAACCAGTGAAGCCGAAAAAAGAATGCGCCTTTCACAACCCAACAGCACCCGGTCTCAGCCCCTTCCTTCACTTCGCCACATTCCGGAGCCCGGCTTCTTCGCCCTCCCCCAGGTCCAGTTCCTCTCCCGGCAGGCGCGGGGTCGCTCTTACCATCAGGTCGGAATTCAAACTCCAAGAACTCATGACCGAACTTGCCTTTGTGACCCACGTAGTAACGCAGGTAAAAGTCACTCTCCATAGTTCACAAGGGAAATCAAGACCGAACTTTAGGAACAGATCACACTACTACGATCGGCGCCCTGCTGGCGCTCGGAAATGACGTCAAACCACCGCGACGCGAACAGGTTTTCACTCTCGGGAGGCGGGAACGAGATTGCCACGCCCCCTCGTCCTGAGGCGAGATCAAGGTGACAGCTTCCCCTGGCCGGAAGTCCAGTGTTCCGCTAGGGGCTGGGCTTCCGTGAGGGCGTGTTCCTTCACGAGTGTGTCAGGAGACTTTTACCTACAGGGTATAGACCCAACCCTGCGCGCTCGAGTCCAGTCAGGCTCAATCGCAATTTAAAGGCAAAAGTGAGTCGAACGGGGCTATTCACACTCTGAACCTCCGAAAAATGGGACAAAATGGTTCCCCCGCCTTTGAGCTCTCTGCGCCCTTCCCCGCCCCCAGTGTCTGAGTCAGGAGTGGGCTTTGAGCGCGAGTGTAGTAGCGAATAGCAATGGTCTAGTACTCAAAAGCTTAATTCAGAAGGGCACGAGTTTGAGACTAGAGTCTGCATACTAAGACCCTGTTTCGAAAAAGTTCGTTTTACTTTTGTTTTTGTTAATTGTTTCTTGAGACAGGGTTTCTCTGTTTTACAGCTCTGGCTGTCCTGGAACTCGCTCTGTAGATCAGGCTGAACTTTAAAGCACAGAGATCCGCTTGCTCTGCCTCCCAAGTGCTGAGATTAAAGGTGTGCGCCAGCACCGCTTGGTTTACTTAACTGTCTTTTAAGAAAACTGTTTTCAATGACTCCTTCCCGAATCCACAACGTTGCCTGGAGCTTGCCTGCACCTAATTGCCTGCACTGCCAACGTTCCTTTCTGTAATTTATTTTACATATAGGCAGGGTACTGCTACATGGTCCAGACTGACTCGAGACTTGTAACCCTGCTACCTTATCTTCCAGAGTGTCACCGCTCACGCATAAGTTCACAAGTTGCCTTTCATCTCTCCTATCTTCCAGGCTAACGTCTAGGTGTTGTGGGTGGATGTTAAAATGGATATCGGATTCCCGCTCTTAGTAGCCTTACCCAGCAGTGATCCTCAGCCCTGGCTGCGTACTGATGGAATCCCACATTGACGCCTCCAAAAATACCCAGGCCAGGACTAGGCATGGTGGCCCACGCCTTTAGTCCCAGCACTTCAGAGGCAGAGTGGGGCAGATCTCTGTGATTTTAAATCCAGCCTGGTCTACATAGTAGTTCCAAGCCAGCCAGGACTACAAAGTGAGACCCTCTCATAAAACAAAACAAAAAAGTAGGTGAGTCAAACATGGGAACCACTACCCAAGAGGTCAATTTTAAGAATCAAAGTTGACCTCTGTGAAAGTTTTCTGACTGAGAATTTTAAGATTGAATAGGTCAAAAACAATAAAAGTTCTAATTATAGAAGATTGACACACATCTTTACCAAATAAACTATTCCACCATTCCCTCACCTACCACCGGTTTGTTTTTTGAGACAGGGTCTCACTGTATAGCCTTGGCTGGCCTGGAACTCACTATGTAGGCAAGACTGGGCTTGAGCACAGATATTCACCCACCTTTGCCTCTGGAGTATTGGTATTCTAGGCATGTGCCATCACTATGTCCAGCTCCTACTGCATTTTAGAAAGACCCCTTTAGCTGTCATGTATGCTAGACTGGAAAACTGAAAGACGAGAAGTATAATACCTTTATGATAGGTAGTTGTTAAAGTATCCACAAGGGTAGTAATACAATGATGACCCCCGTGCAGGTAATAACAATGCAGATTGAAAAGTGAGTGGATTTGAAATCAAATACCATAATGCAAAGGGTAGGCAAAGGGTACTAAGTTGTAGCCAAAGGTGTAAGGAGAAAACCAGAAATAGGGTGGTGTTTACACTAAAATAAGAGTACTCCAAGAAGCGTGGCCGCGTGTTAAATACTGCTCTTAGGTTAAGGAAGAAAAGGACTGGAGGTGTCTAAAAGATTTCAAATAAGGGAGGCCCTAGATGATCTTGGTAAAAGTCACTTCAATGGCATGAGAAGTGGCAGCTCAGAAATACTGTGCAGCAGGTAGGAAAAAATAATGGAGATGTGGAGTTATCTAACCCAACTGACGTGAGGTTGCTTTCTGGAGGAGATAAACCCATTTTAGTACTTAATAACAAGTAGGAAATCCTAGGCAGAGACCGCTACACATGCTATTGTTCTTTAGGACTACTAAAAAGACCTGTACTTTACCCATTTCTTTATAAAATAGGAGTGGATAATACTGAAGATATTATTTTACAGGATTATTGCTAAGATTGAGATGATTTGTGTAAACCATTTGGTATACATTAAGTGATAGCTCACACCTCCCCCCTTAAAGCACCACAATGAAACGAAAGAGATTTTTTAAAAATGAATTTAATCTCTATAGAAACAATGTGCTGATTTTACAAATGTCCACATTTGGTTTTCAGTTCACCAAGATGATGTCAGTACAGCTAGTGAAATGGAGCACACCTCCTTCAGCCCCTCGGCCTCTAGAAGAAGCTAGATTGCCAAGGGTCTGCGTACAGAAGGTAACGGAACTCAGAATGACACAACAAGAGCAGAAATGGTTAGTGCGACCCAGCATTTTACGTGCCCTACTATATACCAAATGTGACGATGTGGAGGGTTTGAGTTTGCAAACCAGTACTCTACCCCTCACGTTCACAGCTTGTATAGAACAAAATGCCATTTTAAAAGTTGGTGGTTTGTACAGTCTTCTCTTGTAGCTTTTGTAAAAAAAAAGTATCAAAAACCTTGTCTTTAAATATATATGTATATATAGTTATACAGGTAGCTTTTTTAAAATTAGTTTTGACAGCACAAAATGTTTGCAAATGCAGTTCTTAAGACTGTGCACATGGTGCACAGTCTGAGTGAAGCTTCCTCTAATTAACTGAAAGGCTGGAGCTTTAATTTCCTCCACCTTCTAAGTTCTTCATATCCTGCAAACTCCCAAATACCCTAAAAATACCGTGTAAGGAGACTCTGACACTCTATCTTCATGCATTTATGGAGAAGAAAACTACATATTTAGAAGCTGCTAACTTACTGATGTTCTGTGAAATGGGGAGTGTGTGGTGGGATGGGAGTGGTCTTCGCATTCCTGTGGGATTAGATCTCTTTTCTCCTGCACCCAGTAGCACCTCACAACTATGACTGGGGGACATTCTCTCCAGATTCTGTATCTCTATCATCTTGTCTTTTTTCTCACAACTGAGAAAAACCTAAAAGGTGCTCAACAACATGGCATGCTTCTGTTGAAAATCCCATTGTTAAGACATTAGTTTTCACTGACAATTTCAAGAATCTCAACTCAAATAAATAAAAAGCAGTCAGCAATCCCTGTGACCACTGAAAACCCTGAGGTGGAAAAATGTCATGCCTTCAAAGTGCTGGCAGTAACTTTCTCATGATCCCTTGTACATAGTAAACAAGGAAAGGAAGGTCTGCTTAATTAAATCCGAAGTTACTTTATAAAGTGCTCATGCTGAATTTGTCTTTCCAAGCAGTTCCACTTCTTGTCACCTCTCCTCGAGCTCTGTATTCCAGGTATAATGGACCACAAGCTGTTCCTAAAGCCCCGCTGCCAACTCCTGCCTCAGTCCCAGCTCTGTCTCTGCGACCAGAAGCAGCCTCAACACTGCTCTTTAAATAAGACTTGGCTTTGGGCCACTTCTGTGAAGACCCGGTTTTTCATCTTTTCAGGCAAAATGACCCATCTTTTTTGTTATGCCCTGGCAGTAGTTTAAGCGAAGTCTACTTTTTTTTTTGTATACATATGTATCTTCCACTGAAGTGAGCTCTGAAAGGATGAAAAACATTTAATTGACCTTTGATGTTTGCAATGCCTAGCACACACATAGCACCTAGCGGGTAGTTTCAGAGAATAAGTATGTTGTGAATACATAAGATTAACTGAAGGGCTCAACAGTATTAACTGCCATTAATTTAAATCTCATCTCATTATTTTTACTCCTTGAAGTCAGAAGCCATTTCAGTCTCTCTCTGTGTGTGTACATACACACACATTCTGAAGAGTAAACCAAGTTTTAGTTTCTTGTTCCAGAAAGGCCATTTCTGGTAGGCCTGTCTCAGTCCATTGGACAGATAGTCATGGGAGAGGGAGCACATTTGATAGCTTGTTTCAGGCAGCCCAGAGTTGTCTTTTGGAGAAGGGAGAACAAAAGGACTGGCCTGGTTTGTTGAGTTTTCTGCCCTTTTGATTCATCACTAAGCATCCTTCTGGCTGTTATTGGCTGTGGCCACAGATGCACAGTGGCAAAAGGCAACATAGAATTTGAAAAATACCTCAGAATGAGGCTCAGAAAGTCTTCAATGATAGGAAGAAGTAGATCTCCTCAGACTGCTTCTGATCTGCTGCTATCCATGTACTTGTCTGTCTGTTGTAGGTTGCGTCTGTAGCCTCTGCTTTCAGACTGTGGTTGAAGCATATTCAGGGAAGATGGTATTTATGAGTTGTGAATTTAATCATCTTTTGGAAATCCTAGTCGGTGTGTTTCAACCTTATTTTGAAGTCAAGGGTCTGACTGAAAATTAGGAAACTATGTATTAACTACTGTTAGTTATTTCAGTTCCTTTGGAAGCAGATTTTTAAAAGAACTGCTTATTTTATGCAAAATTTTGATGCTTTCACTTTCACCATTTTTCTTCAGTTAAAATTGACTTTCCTTTCCATCCTTGAATGAATATAGTGAGCAAGCTCCATAGGAGTTGGACAACTGCTTGTGAGACTGTTTTAAATGGGTCCAAGGTCAGCTGCATTTATCCAATGACTGTCTCAGGACCATCAACACATGTATACCCGAAAGATGTCATCAGACATAACAGCCATACTTAGAACACAGCAACTTTTTTTTAAAGGTTAGAAAACATACGAGTGACATAAAGTAAGCTCCTAGGAACAGGATGGCAGAACTTCAGATGATCTGCCTGAAATTCAGAGGCTGTCAAGTTCGTGAGACATTCAAGCTTCACTGGTTTGGGGGAAGCCAGAGGGTGAGAACAGGAGACATTTTAACTGTCAAGTTCCAGGCATGTCAAGGGTAGATACATATCCTCTGCTCCCACCTAAGCCAAATACTTCCATGTTGCACCTGACCTAGTCATTTAGCTGGAGTGAATTGGCAGAACAGCAGAATCACGGAAAGACCATACTTTGGAAGAGAAAGCTAGTGGGGACTGAATTCCTTTTGGGATTATGGGCTTATGTTTTCAACAGTGGATCCCACAGACAGAAAATGGCATTTCTCTCCATCCCACCCCCAAGGCTCAGAAAAAATAAAGGTGGTGTTCACAATGAAGAAAGATCTATATAAATACCCAGAGTTTTCCTTTTATTTATAAAGCAGTAAAACAAATCCTTGTGTGGACACATGCCCAATATGCTATAATATCTCCCATGGTATTTCCTCCCCCCAAATATAACTTTGGATGTGGTCACATTTTTGGACTTAGTTTTATCCATGTGAACATTTGACGGTAAGAAACATGTTTATTATTTTAAAATATTTCCCCTACTTAAGAAAATGGTAGAAAGTAAGGGGATGGAGAAATAGAGATGTAATCAAACCTATTCCAAAATCTTTGTACTTATCCACAGCAACTCAGAGGTTCGGTGCCTGAGCCAGTTCTTACAGTCAGTCAACTTTGGAATCCTAGAAATGTCTCCACTTAGCTCTAGAGCAGTGGTTCTCAATCTTCCGTATGCTGCGACCCTTGAATACAGTTCCTCATGTAGTGGTGACCCCCAACTATAAAATTATTTTTGTTACTTCATACCTGTAATTTTGCTACTGTTATGAATCGTAATGTAAATATCTGTGTTTTTCAATAGTCGTAGGTGACCCCTGTGAAAGGGCCATTTGACCCACAAAGGGGTTGTGACCCATGGGTTGAGAACTGCTGCTTTAGAGGCTCAGCCTTCAGGAGCTTCAGAGGAAAGTCAGCCTGAGTCCTCACTGAGAGCTGAACTTTAAGAGGACTCGCTGAGTTCTGCTATTTTGAGCTCATGAGGGCTTCTGGCACTGTGTATCAGTGACATCTATATCAGAAAGCCTAGGTGGGTGTCATGGCAGCCATGGACGAGCTCAAAAGCTTCTTACTGGCTCACCAAGGCCTCGGGAGTAGCCAGAGGTGAAAAGATCTACCTTTCCCGCCACATGTCTGTGTGAGCTGTGGCATCTATTTTCTGAATGAAGTTTCTGATGGTGTCTCTGAAAACTAGATACCCCTCTCATGGACTGTTTTAAAACAACTTTGTTTTATGTATTTGAACAATAGTCATAAGTGTGCCTCTTCTCTACAGATTTTTTCTTCCTCTCATACAAACATACACACATAAACACAGAGTCTGTGCAGTGGGCCAGTCATACCAAAAATAAATACTTTCACTTCTCTAAATTATTTATAGAGCTAACCTTACTTTTGAAATATGTTAATAAATAATCTAAATGAGGAAGGGAGTTGAAGTGTTCTTTTTATACTTATGTTGATGGATAGCCACAAAGCATAATTTTATTTACAAAAAACCCAAGTCCCTCAAACCTAAAAAAGCCCTCAAATCAAACATCCTCTGTAAATATAGTATTCAAATGATGAGTAAAGTTTGTACCATTGGCCCCCATTTGGTTATATACATCATGTTAGTCACTCAGCAGTAGCTGTCCCATGAATTCCTCATGGGTAGTGCAACCAGTTAAAAAGTGTATAAAACATTATACATATAAAAACTTTCACATCCTTTGGATGTCTGCAGTTCATCATAACTTTGTGGTTACCTTGTCACAACATAAATTTAAAAAAAGTTACACGCACACATTCATACACACTCACACAGACCCATATATAGAAATAGCATTCATCCAGTCACACACCATCCATCCAAAGAGAGTAGTGCATAGGACTGAACTCCATGAGGCACGAAGTAGGTGGTCCCATCCTCAGGGCAGTCCATCATCTTCAAGACTTAATGCCACTCGCTGGGGAAATAGAGCAAGAAATCATCATTAGATCTATAAGAGGCAATCTTTACTGAATATCAACAAAAGTATCAGACAGTATTACTTTATAGAGATTAGCTCACATAATCTTCAACTGCCAATGTCAAGATTTATCATACTTATTTCAGAAATGAGAAATCTGAGGCTCAATTATACCACTCTGGATCACACAGAAAATGGCTAAAGTTTGATCGCATATCTGTGCAGCTCTCGAAGTGTAGCTTTCCCCCATCATTTTGTTCTCTCCTTCCAGAAAGAAGGGCAGCAAAGATCTAGACTTAGGTTCCTTATAGTATTTTAAATTGGGTGAACTTAAGAGGGTTAACTGTCAAATGTTAAATCTTGGTCAGTTAGCCACCTGTCTCCAAAATACAAATTACAATGAAGTGGGTACCATGTTGCACCCCTCTTATGTGATAAAAGAGCATTGGAAAGCAATATAAGTAATTATATCTAGTTTCCAGTCCTCATTTCCAGTTATTGGATGTTCAGTTCTCTTCTGCCTCAAATGGCTGATCAATGGCTCTGTTCCCTTCAGGGTTAAAATTCTTTCCTATACTGATGTAAAAGCTGTTTATTTATATCATCTAATGATTACAGTTCTTATTTTTGAGTAAGTGAATCCATTTTGTCTCTTTCTGCTTTCTTTTCTAGGATACACATCTAACATTCTGTATCATACTCACAGAACCTTGACTGCCACTTTTCGCATTTCCTGGGCACCTCCTTGGATAGATCCCAGTTTCATTACTTTTCTCAAGCTATTTGGGGATTGCCTTCCTTCACTTATCTAAGCCCTAGTGCCATCAACTGTTAGTGAGGTTAGGATCTACTTCACAGGATTGGTGAGAAACCAGATGAGATAACATTTTTAGGGTTTTTACATGCTACCTAGCAACTATGACATCTGAAGTAGTCTAGTTAAACCTAACCAGCGTAAAATAAGCATTTTCCATTTCTGGATATGCCACATGTGAAGAAAAGAAAAGAGAAAAAAGAAGCCCCATTGCCTTTCAAGTTAATTTTTGGTTCTATTTAATTTCTCCATGCATACTTGGTCATGCTTTAACTAACAGTGATATTGTCAAGCCGCACTCTTTATTCTCGCCCACCTTATCTCTAGGCCAAAGACAGCCCTGGTAGTGATGGCAGAGATATAGGAGAAAAGGGCAGAAGAAGACAGGTGCTGGAGAATTCTTATTTTCAGAGCTTCAAGGACATGTAACCAATGACAGAGTGGAAAGAACATGGGCCTCTGTGCACACTGCCTGGAATTTAATCTTGGTTCTGCCACTTTCTGACCATGATCTCAGGGAAGTTATTAAAATTTTATGTTTCTCAGTTTTCTCAACTGCAAATGAAGCTAATAATATCACCTCCAAAGGTAACTGAAGATTAATTGAGAAAAAGACGTGTGAAACACTGAGAGCAGTGTGTGACACATAGGAGATGCTTGCTCAATCCCACTTTGCTTACTCCACCTCTCTGTTTCTCTGTGACTGGCAATTTAGTGTAGGCTGATTGTAATTTACAAAGTGCTTTTAACTTTATAGTCTCAGGAGGCAGAGAGAGTGGGTTATCCCTCTCATTACACTAGGAAAGGTAAGAAGACAAGACCCAGGGCTATGAAACAGTGGGACTGAGAGTCATCGTCTCTGTGCCTTCTCCGAGCTCCAAAAACCTGTTTGTCTGCACTGTTCTCAGTTATGGAGCCTTAAGGTCACCTGCTAACCCTCACAGCACTGATCAACTCTGTTTCATACATCTCTCCTTTACAAACAGTTTGCTCCAGTAGCAGTTTGTCTACCACACATTCAGTACATTCTACATGCCATTTCTTCTGTCTATGGCAAGCCCATTCTTCCTCTGCCCCCATATCAAGCTTACAGCTGTAACCTTTCAAAACCAAAAAGCTTTCCAGGATTTTCTGTCTGCCTAGGTTTAAGGCCCTCACTCACCAGCCCCTCAGGCTCAGAGTGGCACTGCCCTACCTTGGACTTGACGACAGGCAGCTCGGAAAGAGGGTTCTTCGGGAGTTGGTGAAGCTGTGACCTTGGTTCCCCCGGCAAGACAAAAAGCTCCTTGAGGGCAGGGGCTGGGTCTTCCAGGTCTCTGGTCTCCCCAAGACAGGGCTCTGCCCACAGTGGGCGATCAAAGCTGCTGATTGCCTGACAGGGGGATGAACTGGATGACCTTTGAGGTCATACTCAGCCCCCTGACTCTGCTGTATAACAATGACACCTGTTCTAACCGTTCCATAATCCTTGTTCCCCAACAGGCCATGCTCTTTTGTGCCCCTCAGCCTTTGTACATATTTCTGTCTTCCTTACCATTCCTTACATTTCCATTCTTCCTTACCAAAAGCTACTATTTTTGAATAAAGTTCATCTGTTGCTGTGAGTCATTATGTATCCCTGTTCCCCAGACAGAATTAGCAGCTCCCTGTCTGTGCTTCCATACCATCCATTCATTCAGTATTTGTTAAAAAGCCATTTGGGCTATGCTAAGCTCAGGAAAAGAGACTGACCAGGGCTGGAGAGATAGCTCAGAGGTTAAGAGCATTGCGTGCTCTTCCAAAGGTCCTGAGTTCAATTCCCNATACACACAGACAGAATATTGTATACATAATAAATAAGTAAATAAATAAATAAACAAATAAATAAATATATATTAAAAAAAGAGAGAGACTGACCACATCACTGCCCTCAGAGACCTCAGGGTCTAGGAGGTTAACCACTAAGCAAAAGATAGATGGATTGTGGATGGAGAGGCCCAGCCAGGAGAGTGTAGGAAAAAAAGCAAGCCTAGGAAGGCTTCCTAGAAGGGTAGATTTTTCAACTTTCACCCATGACACTTAGCATCTCTAATTCCCCCACCAGATACTTGGGAAGTAATGCAGTTCTTTATTAATTCTGAATATTTGTTGTCTAATGTGGTGTTTGGCATTTAGCTGGCATTCAGTTTGTTGGAATTCATATATGTATAGATTAAATAGCCAGTTACCCTTCTGCAGAAAGATATTTGGCTTCTTAACTGCCATGAAGAGCCTCTAGGTAAAAGGTGGTCCTGATATTCTCATACCCCCATCACCTGCTTCAGTATGTCTGTGTTCTCCCAGAGCCAGAATGGTGCTGATATGTGGCAGGTTCTTGATAAGGTTGAAAGCAGGAGGGAAGGAAGGAAGGAGGGAAGGAGGGAGGGAGGGAGGGAGGGAAGGAGGGAAGGCAAGGAGGGAAGGGAAGGAGGGAAGGCAAGGAGGGAAGGATAGGGTGAGAGGACAGAAGGGAGGGAAGGAGCTCTCCTACTGAGGAATACTTACTGCAGGATAGACATGGCCAATCTGAGCAGTCCTCCCTATATGAAGCTCGTCTTCATCTTCTTCTTCTGTCGTCTTCCTGTACACTGGGTTGTCAAAGTTCATGCTCTTGGTGTTCTTCCGCTTCCAGTTTCTCCAGATCAGGTACCCACTCGTACACAGCAGGGCTATCACCACTGGAAGGAAGAATACATCACATTAAACAACTGGGATCTCTGGCCCAGCATCAAAACAGATTTTGCCACCTATCCAACTTTGCTGCCTTTTGCTCCCCAGCACTGTTTCTTTATGCTCATTTTCTCATGCTTGGAAGTCCTCTCGAGAACCAATGTTTTCCTTTATTAATTCTTCATCTTTTGAGATCCAGCTCAAATGAAGTCTTTCCCAACTGCTCTCTGGAAAGACTCTGCTGTTCCCTTAGGTGTGTTCTTATTTTTAAACATCTGTTCTCCCAACTGGAATGAGCCTTTGAGGGCTGGGCTAACTTTTAAAAAAATTGATTTTTAAAATCATTTTATTTCTGTGTATGTATGTGTGTCTGTGAGAGTGTATACATGTGCACATGTGTGTGCAGGTACCTGTGAAGACCAGGAAAAGACTTCTGATCTCCTGGAATTGGTGTTACAGTTGGTTGTGAGCTATATGACATAGATGGTAGGAAATAAACTCCACTCTTTTACAAAAGCAGTAAGCACTCCTAACACCGAGCCATCTCTCCAGCCTAGGCTGTGCTTTTTTATCTCTCTCTGTACCATGTCTAGCACTGAGAAGGTTTTCAGTGGCACATGCTAAATGGCTGAGAAATGTTTGCTTACATCTGTACCCTATGCTGCTGCTTCTCTGGAACTCTTAAGAAAGTCACTCTCCCTCAAAAATTGCATGTCTTCCCAAAGCTAAGGCTCCATCAGATGAAGAGTGTCTCTAGAAGGGGATAAAGAAGGACAACATAGGTTTGAGTTGAAGGCTTTAGAGCTAGGTAAAAATACTAAGCACTTAGTCCTTGTTGGACAGATGGGGAAGTCAAGTTCCATCACCATAGAGAACAAAGAAAGGAAAGGGCGTCCTATAGGTTCAGGGCCAAGGCCTAGGAAGAAACCCATGCTCGATTCCAGCTTGAGGGACAGGTCCTTCTAGAACTGGTAGGAGTGCAATCAAAGAGTTAGATCAAGATGATGGGAATGAGTGGGAACTGCAGAAGTAACCCAGGGTGGCCTACAGGAAGAGAGCTTCCAAGACTGTGCCCACCAAAGTAAGTAGTGGTTATGAGCATATCAGTGGAAACTATTTAGGATGCTGTAGAGGAGTTTCTGTTTGAGTAAGAATACCATAATTAAAGATAGCAATGAGGAAAATTTAGAATGTTAAAAGAAGGTGGCAAAAAGACTATTAGAAATAATGTACTTCATCAAGAATCAATATTTAAAAATCAATAGTTTTCTTTTTAATAAATAGTAATACATTAGAATGCCAAGTGTAGTAGCTCATATCTATAATTCTAGCACTCAGGAGACTGAGACAGGAAAATTATCATGAATTTGAGGACAGTCTGGACTACATAGTGAGCTCAGGGAAGTCTGGCTTACAAAGTCTCTGCAACTCTATCTTAAAAAAACCCACCCACCTGCCCACCCACCCAAACAAACAAACAAACAAACAAAATTCCCCTAAATAAGTAACCAGTTAGAAAATGTCATGGAACAGCTGTACAGTGGTGGCGCATGCCTTTAATCCCAGCACTTGGGAGGCAGGAGCAGGTGGATCTTAGTGAGTTTAAGGCCAGCCTGGTCTGCAAAGTGAATTCCAGGACAGCCAGGGCTACACAGAGAAACCCTGTCTCAAACAAACAAACAAAACAAAACACAACAAAAACCAAAAAAAAAAACAACCAAAAAACGTCTTGGAATAATAAGTACATTCATAATGGCCCAGTAAAAGTTGCAAAATACCTGAAATCACCTAACAAGAAGCAAGCAAATGTGATATGATCTATCAAGTTCTGCTAAAGGCCATAAGTGAAGGCTTAAATAGAGATGTCAGGTACTAGATGGGAAAATTTGATACAGAAAAAATGTAAATTATCCTTATATAAATGTATATATCCAAAGCATGTTCAATGAAAATCTATCATAAATTTTACAAAATGGCACAATTATTCTAAAGAATAATCTAGAAGAGAAGCCAGATAAAAGCATTTAAGATGTTTACAAGAATCATATTTCATAAAGTATTGCTAGTCTATGGCACTAGACAGATAATAAGTGAAGGGACTACCCAGGCCAGCACATATAGGCATGAGTTTACAATAAAGATGACCACTGTGTTAGAAGGAAATGATGGGTCCCTAAAGAGAATGGTTTTGGAGAATCTATACACGTACATTAAAAAAATAGTCATGAATTAGAACTGGTATATCAATTAGAAAAGAAAACAGAGTTAAATCTCTACCTCATGCCATATTCTAAAATAATAAATATCCAATCCCTGAAAAGAATTTAAATTAGAAGAAGAAAATATTAGGAGACATTTTAAAAATTCAGAATTAAGTGGGTCTTTCTAAGCAAGACAGAAAATCCAGAACTCACAAAAGATGAACAGATCTGACATTTTAAAATGTAAATTTATAAATGATAAAAGATTCTATGAGCTAATTTAAAATCAAGTATCAGACTGGGATAAAATATTTGTTTATATATCATTATGTTTTAACATTATGTATTTCTACAAATAAGATAACAAAAATAATGAGAATGAGTGGGCAATTTATACAGAATAAAATGCAAATAAATGGCCAGGAAGTTTATGAAAACCTTCTTGTTTTCATAACAAGAACTCATCTTTTCCCTTCAGATTAGTAAACATTTAATATTGATTCTTTCAGGAGGGTTATAGCAACCAAAAAGCACATAGATGGCAGGAACAGGGTCACTCAAACTAGAATGTAGTCTCTCCACCATCTTCTGTATTGAACCCTAACTCTTCCATGCCTTGCCCACTCCTGGCTTTGCTCATGCTGTCTGTACTGCTTGGGCTGCTCTTGATTCTTCATTTGGCCAACCCAGCTCAAGGATTCTTTCTAGTGGGAAACCTTGCCTGTCCTCTTCCCTTTGAGACCAAGAGATTCCTTGGCATTCCCACCCAACTCAGTAACAGCTTTACTCTTAATGATTTGTGTCCCTTGGATAAGAATGCTGCTTTTAACATTACACTTATTTATTTGGGGGTGGGGTGGGCAGTGCATGCTACAAGGGAGGGTATGTGGAGATCAGAGGACAAACTCCAGGAACCGACTTCTTCCGCCATGTGACTTCCAGGGATAGAACTCGGGAAGTCAGCTTTGGTGGCAAGTGCTTTCCCCACTGAGTCTCCTTGGTAGATCACAGACTCACAGGGCAGGACCATGTCCTAATGTCCTTTCACTGCTTTGCCTTTCCTTAGTAGAGTTTGCCACATAGTAGCTGCTTGATAAATGTTTATTGAAAATCAAAGAGAAAGAAAATAAGACAGGATTATTTATTCAAGAAATGGCAAGCAGTTTGGCTTATCAGTTAGCAGACATAATTCCCTGTCATGTACCAGCCATTGCTAGGAGCTTGGGAGAGTGGTGAGCAAGAGACACCAGCTTGGGTCCCAAGGAGTATTGATTAGGTCTTCACACAGTGCGAGTGTGAAGGAGGGGCAGGGAGATGCACCTGGATGTTCACATAGGGCCAGAAGCTGGAGAGCACTGTGTGCCATGCAAGAACCCAAACTGAACCAGGCAGCACGCAACGTTCTTTATCCCTCCATTGTCTTTCCCAAAGCTTGGGAAGAATCCTTTTACCACCATTGATTGGGGCCACACTCACCTATGGGCACAATGATCCCAATGACAGCAGCAGTGACTGTTGAGCCCATCTGGCTGCCTTCATTCCCATCTGTAAAACACCAGCATTTAAATAATGATGCTCTATCATTGTGAATCTCAGCCCTCACTAGCCTCAAGCTGTAAGAACCATCCAACCTCTATTTGTTCTCACTCTAAAATGATGAACCCAGCTATTATGTAATAATCCAGTCTTACTAAATTTCATCAAAATTCCTGAGGAAAATTCAACAGAGATTATTTCTATTTCATACAATGGCAAACTAAATTTTGATAAATGCAGAGTAGGACTTGAACTTGGGACTCATACACCACGCCCTATACTCTTTCCATAGCATTAGGATGGTAGGAAGCTGGGAGCTGTGTGTGGCAGGTGATTGCTTAGATCTCCTTGTTGCTGACAGGATCAGCTGTCTTTTTCAAACAAAATCCAATATATTGTCTCCACTCTTTTGGTGGTCTGCCTGTTATATGGATTACCAGCTTGTTTTCCAGAGGTTAAAATAAGATACACTAGAGTGTAGTAGAGTGTAATCAGAAGCATAGGCTTCCGGGTCAGGCTTCCTGGGTGCAGATTCTATGTCTCTTACACATTAGCTGTGTAACACTGTGAAAGTTAATATAATATATTAGACACATAATGTGCATTATATTTCTTTATGTTAAAATACATAATACATGTAAGGATTAAATGAGATAATTTATGTAAGATATTTAGCACAATCTAGCTGGCCTTGCCTAATTCAAGAGGGTAGTGAGAAGGTAGGAGTTGTTATAAGGTGTGCTAGCCAGGCATGGTGGTACATGCATATAACCCACCACCCAGGATGGTGAGGAAAGAAGACCTCAAGTTCAGACTAGCCTGGGCTACATAGTGAGACCCCCTCTCTCAGTAAAGGGTTCTTGTTGTTATTGCTGTTAAAGGCACATAAAATCACATTCTTAAACCAAAAAGTGCTTGGGAAATATACTATATTTTAAATACATTTCCTTTGCTAACTCACAGCCATATTCCCTGTGACATCTGTACCACATTGGCCCTGGGGTCCCAGGAGAGCCCTCTGAGGTGTGAAGAGGAACATCTAGCCACATTTGCTCCACATCAGGTGTGAGTGCTCCCTGATAATGTCCCCAAACTCATCCCCTCAATCTCTTTCTCCAAGTCACCTCAGGCAAATCTGACTGATCAGAGAGCTGTGCTGCTGGTGGAGGGGCTGCAGAGACAGCTCACTTGTTAGGTGCTTGCCGTATGAGAATGAAGATCTGGATTCTGCTTCCCAGTACGTGGAAAGCCAGGCACGGCAGCGTGCCCATGGTGCCAGCACTGAGAAGGCAGAGATGGGAGGAAACCTGAAGCTTGCTGCCAGCCAGTTTAGCTCAGCCAGTGAGCTCCAGGTTGACTGCCTCAATAATGAAGATGGAGAACTACTGAGAAGACTCTTGAGGTTGACTTATGGCCTCTACCATGTATCACACAGGCACACACGGGTGGGGTGGGAAGAAGCTGACTGAAAGCACTGTGGTGTGCTAGAACTTCCTGGGGCCTGTGAGGACTGCTTAGAGCTCTGCCCCAGATGAGAGGAAATGGCATTTCATCTCCTCTGTAAACTCCAGGGTGAGTACTCTACTCTTAGAATCCAGCTTCTGCTGGCAAAACACACCTCATCTGGAGGGTGCCAGCCACCAGGTTGCCTGGTTTCTGGGCCAGCCATGTATGGAAAAAAATGTGAGGGATGTTTTAGCCGTTAAAATGAACTCCCCCTAGTAATTAGGTATTTTCTGGTTAACGAAATAGAGCAGTTCCAACAGAGACAATAATTGCTTATGATTTAAGGAGTGGTGAGCTTAATTATTTTATCCAGAGTTTGGAAACAGGCACAAGCAGATCATAGTTATGGATGTTACTGTCTGGGCAGCTCACCACAGCTACTGGGAACTCAGATTAGAGCTTTCCAAACTTGATGACTTTCACCTCAGGAACTCACAAAAACTGACATACACCTAGGCAGCAGGCACTTCCATTGGTAATGCCTCTTTTGCCCCACCCCCTCTTGAGGCTGGGTCTTACCATGTTGCCTTGGCTGGCCTGCAACTCTCTATGTAGACCAGGCTGGCCTAAAATTCATAGAGATGTATCTGCCTCTGCCTTCTATGTGCTGAAATTAAAGATACGCACCACCATACCAGGCTCCTTTGCCTTTTCTGATGATCTTGAGAAGCAAGTGGGGGGTAGCTTATTATTTGCTCCTTTTAGGGGGAGACTCTGAGGCTCAGAGATGGAATTAATAGTCTGCCTCCGGGCCCTTGAAAAGTTATGGATACCCAAGTTTCCTCAGTCCCAGAATTGCCCTTTCCTGTCATTGCTTCCTCCTAAGGGGCGGACATTACTTAGTTCTGGTAAGATCTCCCTTCCCAGCCACCCCCAACCTTCATCTTGGCTTCCATAGGACTCCCCCAAGTCATGAAAAAAATGGAGAGGTGATTTCCTTACAGTGCTGGGAGTGGTTGCTGGTTGCAGGGCTTAGGGTAGACAGGCTGATGCTGGGAACCCTGGGAACACTAACTGAGTTTGGGACAGCAGCTGTCCGGCTTGGTGTCTCCGTACTGTGGTTCTGGTAGGTAGGGTCTTGGATGGTTGTCCCAGGGGCTCTGGTAGTGGTGGGTACTGTCCTTGTCATAGCAGAGGCTAACGCTGTAGTTGAGGTAGTCTGGGGTGCTGGAGGGGAAAGACCAGGGAGGTCACTTAGTCAGAGCAGTTCGTTGCTTTAGTGCCTAAATTATTGCTGCTGTGCGTTACATGAAGGGACTCATCCTCTGGGTTTAGCTCAGATACCACTTTTGTGAAACTTTCCCTCATCCCCCTGAATGGGCCATGATCTTCTCTTTAGCTGAATCCTGAATCCTAGCACTTCACTTTGATTTGATGAGTCAGTGAAACAATGCTGCAGAAGTAAGTGTGGAAGAGGCCTCTGCAAAAGACTAGAGGGAGCAGAAATCATACAACTCTACAAGCATTATAATTATCTAATATATAGTTATATCATTAGTGTTAATTCTTCGCATTAAACAATTAAACCTGAACATTATAAATGATGCAACAGACTTAATGTTCAAGCCAAAGGCCTTGGCTGTACATGCAGATGGGAAATCAGCCCTGCTTATGAGGATGAAGTGGTGTCCCACCATTAGTTACAAGGGCTTCTGTGCAATGTGCTGGACTAGCTCAGAAACAGTGGAGACGGGGAGATTGAAGGCTCTTAAGGTTTTCTTTAGTTTATATTTATGGGTATTTTGCTTGTGTACCATGTGCTTGCCTGGTGCCCTAAGAGGCCAGAAGAAGGCATCAGGATTGGATCCCCTGAAACTGGAGTTAAGGATGGACATGAGCCACCATATGGATGCTAGGAACTGAACCATGGTCCTCTGCAAGAGCAACAAGTGCTCACAACCACTGAGCCATCTCCAGCCTCATTAACTTGATGTTTTCAAGGGATTCCAGAAACTTCCTGAAAGTTGAATTTAAAATACTTTATATGTGCATTTTTCTGGGAGATGGGAGAGCCTTAGAAGACTCCCAGGGACTCAAGCATTCAAGGAAGGTTAAAAAAGAGGAATATGCAAATGTGACAAGCAAACAGGGCAGACAGAGGAGAACCAGGAGCAGACTGTGTCCTAGAAGCCAAGGGCAATATCTGTGACTAACCTCGGTAGCATCTCTTCATGTCTGGGCCCAGCCACATTGTGTCAGGACAGGCACATGTGTACTTGGGGGAGTGGCTGGAGATCTGAGGAGCAGGAAGGCACAGGTATTCACACCCGCCATTGGGCTGGGCGCTCAGTTCACAGGCATCTGCAGCTGATGGCAGGGGAGGGGCAAACAGACAAAATGTTGGGACACTGACAGGCCATGCCAGGTCCTCTTGTCTTCCAATAATGAGATCCCACCACTGAACTTGCTCAAAAATCTTTCTCTCCTTTTATATGGGCACCCACTAGCACAGCACTTGGTACTTTATTCCTACTCTCATTCAGTTCTTACAGTTCTGACAGATGAGCCCATGCTCAGAGGACAAATGTACAAATTACAACTCAAGGAATTTGGGAGGCAGACTTTAAATTGCGGTATACTGATTCCCAAACTAAAGCTACCCCACCCTTACTGTTTTTGTCTTGATTTTTACTCCTCTAAGTTTCATGTCATATCTTTCTTCTTTAAATTCCTAGAACTAGAATCAGGCACTGCAGTTATTTCCTTGCTCTTCTTTGCTGTCCCTCTCACCCCTGCAGCCAGTACCTGTTACAGTTAGTAGTGATTGAGGAGGAGACAACCTAGCAGTAAGATGACTACATCTGTTTGCAGTGAGCCACCTGGCTTGCTGTAAGGCCTCAAGACACATTATTTTATATGGCTGCAAAATGGGTGCGAGAAGTGAACAAGAAGCTGTGTCCCAACAGAAGGAACTTTGCAATCAGGTGATCTGAGTGTATATTTTTGTTCTTCTACCTGCTAACATTGTTTTCTCTCTCTAAGCTTCAGTTTCTTCAATAATTGAATGAGGAAAAATAAGCACCTGTTATAGTATTAGCAAAACTAGGAAACTTATGTGTTCATTTCTTCCTAGCCTAGCTTCACACAGAGGCTGAAGCAAATGAGACAAAATATGGCAACATGTTTTACAAGAGGAATTATTGTATTCCTGGAGATGCTGGGTCATGGCATGAATGGGAGGAAACAGCCTGCCAAGTGGCAGGAGAGGACACAGGCAGGCACCCAAGAGCTAGGGAAGACTTACTTACCTATTGGCTGCTTCAGCTCATGGAAGATTACAATGTCATGCGGGTTATTGAGGTTCTCAGCCAGGATGGAGATTTCTAAGCCATTGAGCCGATTTGCACTGAAAATGGCCTCATTCTCCAGATCTGTCCAGAATACCCTGTCCTGTGGAATACAGATGTAAAGGGTAGGGAGCCCAGGATCCTAACTCATGATCCCAGTCTTAGGACCTAGCCCCAAATCAGTGATGGGAAGAACTGACCTGACAGCTTTCCAGAGCGACCTACCCTGCCCACAGTTTCTCAGAGGATTCTTTGCCTCTGATGATGATGCAAACTCACCTAGCTTCCTTCTATCTTAGAGGATATTTGACCAGAGGACCAAACCTACTATATAGCTGAGCTAGGCTTACTTCCTGGAGCCAAAAGAAAACCAAGGTTGGATCTCTATAGCTAGTACCATTCCTGTGGCTTGGAACTAAGATCAGAAGGAATGTGTGCATTCCTGAGGGCCAGCTGCTATTGGGCCTTCTGGGAGGATACACACAAGTTTATATGGTTAGTCCATAGAAGCTTGGATATGCATCTGTAGGCAAATTCACAATTACAGGTGCAACCATGCATCTTATCCATAGATCCAGATACACCCCACAGGTCCATCTGTCCTCACAAAGACATACTCATGAAGTTCCTCTATTAGTATGCATACACATAAAACTACACAAATAGGAACATACACTTTTACTTTGGTGCATTTATGTGCATACATGCACATACACATTCTTTACACGTGTCAGGGAGATGCTCAAGTACACATGCAAGTCCAGTACACTTGAACTCAAACTTGGGCTGCATTTGGAGGAGATACTTTGCCCACGAGTTCAAGAAGTACTGAATGGAGCTGCTCTAAGAAAATACTGCCATTGCCTTCCAACTCTGCCTTCCCTTGATGGCAGGGTTAGTTTTGGGAAGAGCTGGGAGAGTATAAGAAATTCTGGTAGGTATGGCTTCCTTATTTCCCAAGAAGAAAGGAAGTCAGGGTCAGGGCTTCTTGATCCTCTCTTCTTGAGAGCTTGGATAGTGTCTGATCTACTTCCGTGACCCCATGATTCAGCAAAGGTCAGCACAGAAATGAGCTGACCTGCATAGAATCTCTCAGGATGTGACCTATACGAAATGATTCTCAGGAAACACATATATCTTTCCCCTTCCTCCTTTTGTTAGGAGCCTTCTTCATATGAGATATAGTACTAGGTGCTAAGGACGTGGAGAAGAAGCATCTATACTGAATAATTTACCTGTGACATTCTCTGAAAGAGGCTCTTGGGGAGAGAGAACACAGAAAAGACTGCCAGGCAGGCTGGGCTGCAAAGCCTCTGTGTAGGTGGCTCTCAGAATATATACAAACGTGTCAGTTGGCTTCCCTGTTCTTTTGTTTCCCTTTGGACAAGTCTCAGGGAAGCATCCTATTTGAACAAGCCTTTTCTAGGTTTCATATTCCCAGCAGGGTCATACCCACCCTCTTAGAGCTCACCTCAAATACAGCTATCCCAAAAGGGTGACTCAGGAAGTCAGGGGAGAAAATCAGCATCTTTCTGTTGCCTCCATTGAAGTCAATGCTGGATAGCTGGTGCAGCTTGGAGTCCACCCAGTACAAACGCTGGCTCAGCAAGTCTTAGGGAGGAGGGATCAGGTCAGATACCAGTTACTACAGCTCTATCTCTGCCCCACTGAACTCTTCTCTACCCACATTCCCAGGCCTCACACTGAACTTAGCCTGAGGGAACAAAGACACCTGGCCTCCATGAGGGGACAGAAAGAAGACTCATGGGACCCCTAACAGTTGTCAGGATCAGTTCTAGTACAGGCTCCCAACTCAGGTAGATAGGCAGGGCTCACCCAGGGTGATTCCATTGGGCCATTCAATATTGTCTGAAACCAGTGTTTGCCGGTATGCACCATTGAGCCCAGATTTCTCAATCTTTGCTTGGAATCCCCAGTCAGACCAGTACATGAACCTGAAAGATAGAAGAGCCCACATTTAGCTTCTTGTTTGGGACAGTTGGGGTGGTCTGAGTCACAAAGCATAGGTGATCCACTGAATAGTTGGGGGTTATATTTAATGGGAAACCTCCGAAATCCTTTGGAACTATCTCTGTTAGAACTAACAGGCATTTTAACCTTCATCTCGTGAGAGCCTGGGGAAGCTCTGCTCACCTCTAAACTACCCAGTCTCAGCTGCATAGCCTGTAAGCCCAGTACTAGAGCACCTGTGTGGGAAGGGTCCTTGCAAACCTCTCCTGATTTACAGAGAAGAGAGTAAACGACCATCCTGACTCAGGTCCCTGCTCCTAGACCCTCGTTCCTACTAGCGACCATAGCAGCTCACTGGCACTGATTCACCCTTTTATGAGACTCCTCAATTTCAGAGGGTTTCTTATTAACAACCGAGGACAAGGAAGAAGGAACACTTCCACTGAGGAAGGAACAAGTATTGTTTTGCTCAGGATTCCTAAGCCCCCACCCAGGTGTGGCCAGAATAAAGCAGCCTAGGTAGTAAGGGGCCTACATATTGAGCAACAAGGGTGGGGAGAGGTGAGGAGTTAGGAACAGATCAACCCCAATGACCTTAATCTTCAAATTACACTGATTGTGCTGAATGCATGATTTATGTAACTCCCACTGGGGAAAGCCATAGGGAGACAAATTCGGGATTATGAGGGAAAACCCCACTGTATAATGGATAGGTGGTATCTCACAATGAAATAGACTTTATGAGGAGTAATGAGCTCTCTGTCCCTGAAGAAGGTTAAGCAGCTGCCAGATACCCACCAACAAAAGCCTGCAGGGCCTCTACCCTAGGAGCTACTCTCAAGAATCTCTAGTCCTGTAGTGCTCCAAGATGTGCCATTTCAGTGAATGAGCCAAGAGTCCTGGGAGCTCTCTGGTGACTAATGGCCAATGCCTGAGCTGGAGACAAGTGGGATGAGGGCCATTTGGACTTCTTTCCCTGTGTCTCTGACTGGGCCACAGGCTTCTTGAACCCTTGACAGTTCTTAGACACATGGGAACAACACGTATGCTGGTGAAATGGAAAGTCTGAGTGAGGATACTCACCCTCGCAGGGGGTCAACAGCAATGGCTCGGGGCTCACTGAGTTCACGACTGAAGAGAGTGCATCGGCGGCGGCCATCAAGTGTGGCCACTGAGATGGTCTTGTTTCCTGAGTCTGTCCAGTAAATGTGCTTATGGACCCAGTCCACCGCCAAGCCCTCTGGAGAGTGCAGCTGCTCATCAATGAGGACCACCTGCTCGTCCGGGATACTGGCCTTGTCCATGGGGGCGCTTAGGAGAAAGCAGGGCTGGCCATGGGCAGATGCTCCACCCGTGGGCCCATGTGGAGCTGCCTTTGCAACCCCATTTTGTCTTCTCTCTGCGCCATGGCAGTGGGTTTAGAGGAACTTGACTAAGCTCCACTCAACACATTCCTTGAACCACCAGAAAAGGGGCACAGGCCGAATCAACTAGTTTCTGGCCTGGTGGAGCTCAGTTAGTGGGGGAAGAAGCATACAGGCAGATACAATGCAGTGTGGAAGCTACAGCAGCAGGGAATGGAGACTGCATCTTCCTGCAGAGTGGGAGAAGCCTTGTAGCTGAGTTCTGAAGGACTAGATTACCAGGGGCACAAAAGATGAAGCCGGACACAAAGGGACCAGTGTATACAAGTATAGAAACAAGCATGTTCTGGAATGATGCAGTGTTTGGTGTGGTGGAGCTGGTTTATGGGATGTAAAACTGGAAGTAAGTGCAGGCAAGAACCACATCCTGATAGCTGAGTGCACCACTAATTAGATTTTATACTGGAGCAAGAGTGAGACAGGTAACTGAATGAGTTCAAGGACATAGCTAGGAATGTCAGATCACCGTGGCACCTGTGGAATGGACAAGTTTGAAAGGAAGGAATGAAGGAAGGGAAAGAGAGGGCGGGGTTATGACATGCAGAGGTAAGATAAAGAGGATCTGCAGGAAGTTGTGCGGTGCAGAGAGAACTGACTGCATAAACACACAGGGGCATCAGTAACAGGACTTTGCTTCCCAAATGCTGTGCCTACAGGTCGTCGTTCCCTCCCTCCCTCCCATAATTTCTCTCCATGTTATGATCACTGCCATACTGTCCACTGCCATCTATAATTCTGACATTCTCTTCAAGTCAGACCAAAAAGCACTCTTAGATAGCCCATAGACACCTTTACTCAATGCATTCCAAACTGCTCATCCCCCTTCCTGTCCTCAACCACAGACTGTCCAACCCCCATCTCTGATCTCCTGTGTGCCCCCAATAAAAGAGCAGCATAGCTGATAAAACGCCAAACCAGATTCCTGAGACTCCCCAGATTAACCTGTGACTTAGTCTGGGTAATGCCTCATTCAGCCCCATACCAAGTCTCTCATCAAATCCTGCTTTCCAGTTACATTTGTTAGATAGGCTCTAGCTGCTTCTATGTATGTAAGGCACGAACTCAGTCTGTGTATGTGTGCTGTGGGAGGCAGGAATCTAGCTGTCAGTACATCACACTTGGCAGTTTGTTTCTGTCTTCTCATCTACCCACCCACCCATCCTATCTTTCTTTCTACAATGATTCGGTGTCTACCCAATGCCTGGTTATCATCAGTCCTGCCAAGTAGATCTCAAAGGTAAAAAAAGGACATAAACTGTCCAAAGGGGCCCAGATATACAAGGAGATATGGCATCTGAGACAGATCTAAGCGAGAACTTTCTCAAGTGTCCAAGGACTTTTCCCAAGTGCCAGAATCCACTCCTGAAGTCACAGCCAGTGATCGGAGTACCCCTGTGACAAATGAGGTACTACCACCCAGGAAGTTTTCCCCACTACCAAATTGGGTCAAAGGTCTTCTTTCTACCTTCATCTTATGACTGCAAAAAGGTGGCCCGCTAGTTATATGTGGGATCCTCCCGGCAGAGATCAGATCTTAGTCATCTTGAATCCTTGGGGTGCAGAATACAGATCTAAGCCAGATTAGTAGTTCTCCATGGGGAGCATTTTCCCTTTTCCTCTGTCCTGTACTTCACTGTTAGGCCACCAGGGGTCAGACACAGTCTAGGATGTGGGCTCAAGGTTGGTTGCCCACTTCAGCCCTCAGCCTACGCTGGTCCAGGTTGATGAAGTCCTGGTACTTCTACTGCCACTGTGATTCTGTATCCCTTCTCAAGCCCAGCGCCGTCTTGAGAGGCAGAGGCCATGCTTCCTCTTCTGTGTAAACAGCCCCTCCCTCAAGTCTCTCATGGCTTAGTTGCAGGGTGCATGCCACTTACCTGTAGATCTTGCGGTAGGAAAGGTCACACCAGTATATTCGATTGGTAGCTACTTCCACGTCCAGTGACACTACATTCTTGAGCATGGGGATGAGACGCGAGTAGTCCCGCTTCACCAGGTCTATTCTTCGTACCTCGTGTCGGTTGGTGAAGATTAGGGATGGGCTCTTGCCAACTGCCATGCAAGGAAGCAGTGTCAATGGAGGAAGCAGGGAGTCCATAGAGACCAAGTTTCTGCCACTAGTTTGCTGGATGAGGCCTCGTTTTCCTATGAAGTAGGGATGATGGTCCTACCTCACAGGCTAGAAGGGCAGATGAAATAATGAGTGCCAACACACAGCAGAAGCCCTCTTCTCCATTAGATACAAACTCCCAAGTCCATGACTCCTAATGTCCTGAGGCCTGCACAGAGGCCTTTTAAAGTATAGCCCCACCGTCTGTCTAGCTTATCAGCTTTTCTCCCATCCTAGATTCCAGCTGAACTACCTGCATTCTGCTTTTCCCCAGCCCTTTCACTGCCCCAGGCCCTTTTCAAGTCTTTCCCTTGTTCCAGAGTGTGTTTCTTTGCAGCAATCACTACTGTTTCTGCTTGGGGCTCCACCTGCCATCCTGCAAGAATGACCCACCCACCTGAGCAAATAAAGGTCCTAGAAAGATAGCCCAGCGGGCTGGGTTAAGTTTGTTGAGCCATCTACAGAGACAGGATATATGTGGCATCTGACAAGATCACACACATGCACTGTACAGAACATACAACTGGTCATGTATATATCAACCCTATATTTAGATTCTAGAGTTAGACTTAGAAGATCACGTGGGACCTAGATATTTGTGACTTCCACCTGGAAGGTTGCTGTCCCAGAGGTCTTCAAGGACCTTGCACTGCCCCACCTCAGGTGGCTTTGAGATGTATCAGGCAATTCTCAGGAACAGTTCCCATGTTTTCCGGTACACATTTCTGTCAGCCACCTGGTCCCCGATTCTGTGCATTTGTGCCAGGCTTATGGGGACAGGATGGGCCCAGTATAGAGCCATGTAGGAACTGGGGCTGTATCATGTACACACAAATATACAGTGTGAGGATGGAAACTATTTCAAGGCAGAGGGGTACGAGGAAAGTGGTGATGCAGACGGCAGGGAAAATGGGGCTGAAAGTACAGGAAGTATCAGATGGAAAGCCAGGTTCTAGGCCTGCTTTGTCCCCAATGAACCAGAACTTCTCTTGCTCCAAATAACAGTCATGACTTTACCTCTCTGAAGTGACCAGCTGGGTTAGAGGGTGGCTTGTGAATTGTAATGGGAACTATGTCAGCAATAGGGACCTGTGTGTTTATGATCTGAGGGTCTTTTTATAACTGCACCTTAGATATCCACATGTATGGATCTGGTATGTATATCTAGTATGTTATTTCTACTGCACATATATGGACCACATTATTCATCATGTCCCATATAGAAGACAAGACAGGTTACATGTGATGTATGTATGTATGTACATTATATAATGCGTGTGGTATATTTTATGATTTATGGATTTGATATCAAGTATTGTAGCTACTGTGCTATAATCTATGTGTTCTATGAAGTATTTATGTGAAACTCCAGACTTCTACTGAACTGTTTGTGTAATGCATCCATGTGGAGAGCTACAGTTTCCTTATACTCAACATGTCCAACACAGTCTACATTCTTCCCAAACTCGCCTTTCACCCTTTCTCATACGTTGAAATAGTAATTCATTTTTTAAGTTATTTGTCCCTGAAATCTTCTGGCTCATTTTTCTCTAGCATCCCACTGTAATTTATAAGCAAATCCAGCTAGTTGGCCTTCAAAATATACACACATCTGTTCCCTTCTCAATATTCCCGCAGCAGCCATCCTGCTCCACGCCTTTCTCCTGGAGCACTGTGGTAACATGTGGCTTCTCTCCGGCCTTCTGCAGGCTGTTCTCAGCAATGAAGCCAGAAGAGTTTCCATGTTACATTTCCCTTCCACTCAGAACCCTCTGAGGGCTTCCCTCAGACTCAGGAGTCTTTATGACCATTGGGGAATGCCACGTCACCTCTGACTTCACCTTTCACAAGTCTCCTTCCAACTACACCAGCTTCCTGGCTGCTCCTTCAACATTCAGTCATACTCCTTCCCTCAGGCTTTGGCACTTTCTTTCCCTTCAGCCTGGAATGCCATTCCTGCAGATAACTGCTGGGCTCATCCTTTCGCCACCTTTAGGTCCTCACGCAAATGTCCTTTTTATTTAGTGAGGGCTTCCCTGACTATTGTTTAAAACCATAACCCACTCTCCGAGACTTTTCCATCACTTCCTACTTTATTTCCCCTTAGCCCTTACTTGCCACCTGCCATACACTGTATTTTATTTATCCATCTTATGTTTTGTCTGTCTTACTCATTAACAAGGTGTCTTGTGCTGACTGAATCTCTAGTGCCTACAGCGATGTTATTGCACTTAATATAATTAAATAATTACTTCAGTTGACAGAATAGATCAATATATAGATCTACACAAGTCATGCACTTCATGTGAGCTGTCTATGCTGGTTGTGTGGTCCACACTTATGCCTATACGTTGTGCTGTACAAATGGAGTCCCCCAGGCTATCATGGATGGCTCTAACCATGCCTGTGGGTGTTAGCATGCAGTGCATTGTGCGTGTGATGTTCACTTGTATTTTGAGCACTGTGGGAGTGTGTGTTTAACCACTCCTCACATATGTGGCAATCGGGTGCTTCATAGACCCTCCAGAGTTGTTCCCTCTTCCTTAGGAAGTCCATACCTACAGCTTTGCAGTTCTTGGTCAGTGTATCCATCTCATAGCCAGGGTGGCATTCACACTTAAAGTAGCCCTTGTAATTCACACAGATTTGGCTGCAGGCATCTGGGTCCTGGCATTCATCAATGTCTGTGGGAAAGACCAGAAGTCAGAACTGGCAGGAGGATCTGTATCTGCTTGGGCAGATGGGGGAAGGCTCACCGCCACAGGTCTTCTGGTCCAAGAGCTGGAAGCCTGTTGGGCATGTGCACTCAAAGCCAATCTTGAGGTCAGTGCAGATATGGGAACAACCGCCATTATTGTGCAGACACTCGTTCAGCCCTGGGGAGGGACAAAAGCTGCTGAACTCTGACAGGCAGGGAAATGGCGCAGAGCAAAGCAAAGCCTTGGGGCAGCGGACTCCCATAGAACCAGGAAAACAGGAAGCTGCGCTGAACCTTTACCTCTTTAGCCAGGTGACTGGGAAGGAGGAGGATCAGATGGCAGGTCCCTGACTAGACAAGACAGGGCCAGTGGAACAAGGAGCACACAGGTCTTGTCCTCCCAGGCCAGAGCTCCATCCACTGCCACACTAGAGGTAGCTAGGCCTTTCCTGGAGCTCTGAGGTCTTTCACAAACACTTTTTTAAAACACTTCCTTCTAACCTTAAAGCTTGCATGTATAATGGTTGCCCCTTGAGAGACCTCAGGAATGCTTTCTGAAGGCCTCTGCACATCTGTGCTCAGCTTAAGGAGCCTGCTTCACTCCAAGGCAGGTGATGCTACTCTGGAATGGTTCTGAACTTAGAAACCTTTTCCTCACAGGAGCTGCCTCCTGTAACTCTCTCCTCCCAGCTGTGCACCATGGGGTTGGCTGCCGTGCAGGGGCTCCCTCAGATCTCTGCCAAGTGCCAACTTCTGGTCCCCTACCATATGCATACTTTCTCAAGGCAGGGCCCAGAGGAGGAGTCAGATAATGCAGAATACCCTTACGTGCTACAGCTGAGTCTTAGGCCAGACTGTCTTTCACATGTGCCTGTGGATGAATCAGGATTCTCCTACCAGGATTTACACAATGTCCACTCCTCTTTGACCTGACCATTCATCTACCTTGCCACAAGCCTAGACCAGGATTACCACATGCTACAAAGAGTGAAGGGATGTCAAGAGGTCACCTGGATCTGGTTCCCTCATTCTCCACTCCCTCACCACCTTCTGGAGGGTTCTAGGGGAGGCCAAAACCAAGGTTTACCAAGTTCTCACAGCATCTCCTGGGCTTAGAATCACAGAAAGTTAATTCCACAAGCCAGGGGAAAGTGCCACACCACCCTTCCGCCCACCAGGTTCATGCATTGCCACTCCAGCCAAGCGAAGCAGCGCTGAGTGGAGCCAGCTGTGGCCATGCATACAGCTGGATTGAGCTGCCCGCCCCAGGCCATGCACAGCTGTGGGTGTCCCCACCTCCAGCTGGAGCCATGCTTAGGGAATATCCCCATTACCCCTGGGCTTCCTCCTGTTTCCCTGGAATGTTGGTGCAACTGAAAGAACAAGACCACAGCAATCCCATGACTTTGGAGGACTAGAAGTGGCTCTGTCAGGCCCATCCCTGGGAAGCCCCAGGCTTCTGGAGGTGTCTGAGCCACAGGAGCTTCAGAGTAGTCGCTGGGAGATCTCCCGCTGGGAATCATTCTGTCGCGCACACCCTCTGCCACCTGTCTTGAGCTTTCCTATTCCACGAGCTCCATCCATTAGTTTGTTCTTCCATTCACGCGCTGCCTCAGTCACGCACCCACGCACCCACGCACCCACTTCCTTCCTCTCTTTCTGTAGATGGTAGCAACTCCACAGTTGTGCTTACTGGACACTTAGCCAAATGGAATGAATTTATTGGGTGGTGCTGCTCCGGAAGAGCCTGAAATAAATGACTGTGACTTTTTGATGAAAGAAGGTACAGAGTACCCCAAGGCTAACAAAGGTTGAGAGGGGAGAAAAGCTAGGAGGCCCCAATTAGTTTACCCCTGACCACCTTCTTTAGCAGGCCTGAAGAAAAAATCTGTTCCTCTCTAATTCTGCGTAGCCTGTAGGTAGAGCTGGGAGAGGAAGGAAGAGGTAGAGTGGTCTAGAGGCCTGAATAGCATTTGACATCACCTTCCCCGGCACAGTACACACTTGCATGCACACACCTTCATGCATACACACACATACCCATACTAGCTTATGCAGAGGCATAGACAGGTCTGCAGGCTCTGCAGACATGGAAATGCAGGCAGAGATGCATGAACGTAATAGTTCAGAAACGTGGGTATAGACACTGGTCTCTTCACCAGCACGGACAAAAAGAACACACAGACACAAACGAGCACGTATTTCTCATGATCATGTCATGCAGAAGAGAGTTTGGTAGGTTAGCAGTCCCCGGGTAACTGCGGCTCCAACTGTGGGGAAGCTCCGAGTGAGGGGAAGCTAGGTTCAGCTAGCTGCTCCTGTTTTCCCGTCCCCTTTTCCACGAGGCCCTTCTGGATCTTTTTCAGGCAGGGCCTGAGGGCAGTAGAGTGTGGGTCTCCTGCAAGCCCAGGTGGAGGCTCAGCAAGCTTTGCTTAGCTGCTTTTCCTTGCAGTCAGCCTGGATTCATTTGAAATATTCAGGAGAGCAAAGAGGCTCCTGGGGAGCTCTGGGGTATGACAGTTCCTCTGAGTACCCAGTAGGGGAGGTGTTGGGCAGTCTTCCTGGAGAGAGGACAAGGAGGGGCCAGCCTAGATTCTGTTTTCAGGAGCCTCCTTTGTCCAGTTCTCTGGAATTCTGTCCTGACATAAGCAGAGATGACTCACATCTCTTCTGCGCTTGCTAGTCACCAGCTAGCCGGCCCTCCCTGCTTCCCTCTAGCTTAAACTGCGTGTCAGCCCTCACCCTCACACAGGCTCCAGCTTCTCAGAGTTCAGAATGGTAACACTGCCTGTTGCTGGGAGGACCCTGCTCCCATCCAGGCCTGGCCTGGCAGTGATGCTGGCTGGGATATACTTCTAACGGGCTTCCCTGCTTCTTCCAACCTTTGACTCTGCAAGGCATCCTACCAAGGGCTGGAAGAGCTCAAGGACCCAGGCCATGGCTAGATCAGCAGGGCAGGGACATAGAGAAAGAGAGAAACTTGCAGAGGGCACACACTCGGTTTGTATAGTTTGTAAATGGCAGAAGCGAAGAGGTCAATTTTATGAGAAGCAGCCTAACCTGTGAGCATCTAGACTTCAAGGGAAAGGCCCTTAGAGCTTTGCCGCAAGAGCTCCTCATGGCAAATGGCCTGATGTGAGGCTACAGGATAGATAGCACTTTGTCTAGAGGGTCAGAGCAGGTATTAGGGCCTTTATACTGGACGCCAGGAGGGAGCACAGTGAGAACATTAGTCCAGCTGTTAGGTGTAGAGAGGTAGCATACCACACTCTTTCTGAGGCTCATCCGACCAGTCCCGGCAGTCCCTCTGACCATCACACACTTTCCCGCCGTCCACGCACTCGCCACTCTTACACTGAAATCTGCGGGGACCCTCACAGGTTGACTCTGTCGGGCCAGACAAGAGAGTGGACAGTGCCTGTGAGACAGTGGGTGGGAGGGCAAGGCCGGGCAGGGTCAGCCAAGGCCCACAGAAAATGAACAGAGTTCAAGCACCAGCCCTAATTCTCTTAGGGGACCTTCTGACAGACAGTGGAACCAGGGCCTATAGAGGCTCTTCCCACAGGACAGATCCTCATTAACCCACGCGGGGGTCTTTGTTCTGGGAGTATTAGGCTCCTGGGAAAGACCGTGTAGCAGCTCCAGAAGGACTGAGTCTGGGCTGACCATCTCCCAGGGGGAGCGTTTGCCCACATTGCCTCGCTGCCCTCTCTAATTAACTCCCCATGGCTAGTGGGTATTTCAGCAGGACAAGTGGTGACCAGCAGAGCCACCTGAGAATGAGAGGGACTCTTTGGAGGACAGGATTCAGTGTCCACTCAGTCAGTCTAGAGCTAGTAAGGAAAGCCTTGGGTGCAGACAAATAGGGGGAAAGCTAGATTCCCTGCAGTACCTTTTCATGTCCCCTTAGCCCTCTTTCAGCTTTTACAAAGTCCTTAATTAAAAAAGTTCACTTCTTGGGTTGGTGATGGCTCAGCGGTTAAGAGCACTGGCTGCTCTTCCAGAGGTCCTGAGTTCAATTCCCAGCAACCACATGGTGGCTCACAGTCATCTGTAGTAGGATCTGATGCCCTCTTCTGGCATAAAGGTTTATGTGACAATAGAGCACTCATATATAAAGTAAATCTTTAAAAAAAAAGAAAGAAAGAAAGAAAGAAAGAAAGAGTCCAGTGCTTGTGCCCCAGAATCCCATGGGAAGGAATTACAGTGATAATGGGCAAGTAACCGATGCTGAAGAGGTAAATATATCTCAGAGACCAAGGAAAGAATGCTCCCATTTCTGCTCTCTCCAGGCCAGGGAGGGCCACAGGGCCTTTCCTCAGGCTGAGCTTCCATCCTCAAGAGGGTGCCAACCTTCTTGAGCAACGCACCCTGCAGGCAGCCAGCTTCATCACTCCCGTCTGGGCAGTCATGTTCCTGGTTGCAGCGCTTGATCGCAAGGACACAAGTCCCATCCCCACACTGGAACTCATTCTCATTGCAGGGTCCCGGTGGTGCTGAAACAGGGCAAGAGGAGGTCAGGACCAGAGTGGCGCTAGGAAAGCTGTTCCCACAACCTCATGCCACATCCACCCCGGAAAGAATGGAACAGCGACCAAGCTCAGGAGGCCTCAGAGGACACTTAGTCAAAGCATCTCTAGTGTACACATGGGGAGACTGAAGCTCAGAGAGGGGGAAGGCCTTGCCAAAGGTCACACAGCACTCCAGTTTCCTGTTTCCCTGTCCACCACCACCTCAGCACAGACGTGTGGTTTTCCATTGAGTCCTGACGCTCATGGCTTAGTGATTTGGTCCACTCAGTCAACCTTTCCTGAACCTGGCACTGTGCTGGGTGTTGGTGGGAAGCCCAGAGACTAAGAGCCCCTTTCCAGAAGCTCAGGTGCAGAGAGGAGAAATGCACAGAAGAAAATACCACAGTGTGAGTTGTGCCTGTAGGAGAGGGCAGCAGGGTCTGCCAAAGTCCTGGAAGGTTCCCACTCAGCTGGGACCGTCAGCAGAATCTGACGGGCCCAGCATGTAGGCACTGCTAGGACAGAGGTCTCTGGGCAGGGGACCAGTGCCAGACTCCCTATAACAGGGACGGGCAGCAACAGGTGCTCATAGCAGAGACAACAGGTGCCTGGCTTCTGGGGTCAGATCTGAGCTCCATTCCTTAGCAGCCATGTGACCTCCCGCAAGCCACTTCATTCTCCCAGTGTAAGTCTCTGTTAAAGCAGGGTATGTAGTACTCCCGGTAGGAGGGCCATATCAGCAGGCTCTGGGTGGGACTGGGAGCGTGGAGGGGGCTTACAGCAGTCGGCCTCGTCAGACTTGTCCTTGCAGTCGCGGTCGCCATCGCAGCGCCAGCCCAGGTGTATGCACTCGCCACTGCGGCAGGTGAACTGGGCCATGGGGGCACAGGCTGCAGGCGTGACTGTGGTCTCCTGGCCCGCTCGCCCGCAAAGCTCAGCAGCCTCATCCGAGCGGTCGTCGCAGTCAAACTGGCCATCGCAGACCCAGCGCTCAGGGATGCAGGTACCACCTCCTCCACACCGGAACTCGCGGGGCGGGCAGGCCGGGTCCGAGCAGTCGCGCTCATCACTGCCATCGCCGCAGTCATCATCACCATCACACACGAACACAGAGGCCAGGCAGGAACGGTTGCTGCACTGGAACTCATGCGGGGCGCACACTGCGCAGGACAGAGAGCCGGTCGGCCGGCCAGATCCCAACCCCCATGACCCAGCCCAGCTCCTGCTACAAGGGTTACAGGGTATTCTGACCCTCGCCTATAGGCTGGAGTAGGTCCTGCTGGAGACTTGAAGGGGGAGCACGGTATGAGAGACGGCCACTTGAAAGCAGGGGCCTCAGTCATGCTAATTGACCTTGAACCACACTTGCCTTCCCTGAACTTCGGCAACTATACAGAATTTCTTCCCTGTAACCAGCAGCGTGGTGGGGCTGCGAAAGGCTCTGACGCAGCAGAGCCCTATTGTCGTACAGGATAGGAAATCATCTGTAACATGACTGACACCAGATGAGAGGGCAAGGGTTTGCCCACGGTGGCAGAGTTGTATATATAGCTTGCCGAGACTACAGAGTCTCCTGCCTGGCATCTACTACCTTGGTCCCCGCACCTCACTCCTGAACACACCCCAGCTATGGCCACCTGGATGATTTACTAGGCCCAGAGCACACAGTTCCCCTCCACGGTTTTGTTAAGCTGTGCCATCTCCTGGGAACCCACTGCTGCCCACTGTTCCTTTTAGTTCTCAGTCAGCCTTCTTCCTGTGCCCGGGTCCAAATTCCACCTTCATCCAACCCAGGCTGCTTGTTTCCTTGCTTAGGAAATCTCCTGCCCCAGCCTGTCTTGTGCCTTTCAGTCACCCCACCTGGGTTCCAGGTCCTGCACACCCCATTATTCTAAGGACTGGCAGAGCCCCCTGCAGGATGTGGGTGTGGACGAAGCAATTAAAGAACAGGTCCTGCCCTGTTTGGGTTCTGGGCTTCCTCTCTCTGGTAGGTTGGTCTGGAGTCCACAGGAAAGGCCTTAGAGACCAGCCAGCCCAGGTGCTAGTTTACAGCTAAGAAAACTGAGGCTCAGAGAGGGGAACACCACGCTCAGGGTCACATTGTAACAAAAAACCCAGAACTCAGGTCTGGGGCATTTCCTTCCTACACTGACCTCTCTCAGCTTTCCCGTTGTTTGTTTTCCCTCACTTTCTGGAGTGTCAGCTGTTTTCAAGCACCCATTCCCTCCTCCATCAAGCCTCCTCCTTCATGTCTTCAGCCTTTGGCCTCGGGACTCAGGTAGGTCAGAAATGCTGTGGCTATAACCACAAACATAGTGGTGGCAGTTCCGTATCTCTCCGTATGGGGGCGCCCAGGGTCCATGTTTCTATTTTTCCGGGGACAAGATGTCAATTTTCATTTACTGAACATAAAATAAAGTGATGTCTTCGGTGTTACAATGTAGGCAGACCTTGTCATGTTCTCCTGACAGACAGCTCTACTAAGTTTCCGACAGCTGCACTTCCCCCTCTGGGTTTTTGGGATGTGGGGGCATCAGAGGGAAAAGCATGCGTTCTCTGGTGCCACATTCCCCAAGATGCTGCTGCTGACATCCTCCTGCCTGTCTAGACACTTTACATACCCAGGGAGAGAAGAGTCTGTCTCCTGACAGTCCTGACAGGAAGTGCTTCATAACACTGGATTCTCAACAAGGTTCTGAAGCCGACAGTCACTGGAAGATCCCACTACTAAGGCCCAGGGACCCCACTCCCTACATTCACAAATGGAAGGGGCTCAGAGAACTGGCGAAGGGAAGGTTCCTTTTCTGCCCAGGCCACAGAGAGCCTGATAATCCTTTCTAATACCTTCGGCTCCTGTAATTAACAGGAGATGTCCCTGTCCCAACATGCCCTAGTCAGGTACCCGCCCCCCACTCCTTGCAATAGTGGCTGCTAGTTTTATACTGGAAGCATCATTTGATTATAAGGCTGGGGGTGGTGAAAGGGTGACTGGCATGGGTGGGAAGTTCTCACAAAACTACCACAGCTGAAGCCGTTGCCAGCACTGAGGCTCTGAAGTGCAGACACTTGCCAGGACCCCTGCCCCATCCATACACTTCTTCAGACCCCTCAGCCCTCACATTTGGAATCTCAGAAGCCTCAGGAGGAGATGGCCTTGCTCCTGGACCAGGAGGGATGGCCAGGAAAGACTGGGTGGGGTGAGAAGATGCTCTGAGAGGCAGTGGTGGACAAGTGCCTGACATGCACGCTCCTGAATTTCAGCCCAGGCCAGTCTGTAGTCTCCAGGGGAAGATTATAGGATCACCTTATCGTCCCCTTCAGAACCTTACTCCCGACCTGGCACATAGCAGGTACCCAGGATAATCAGGGAAGCAACATGAGCCAGATCATGCCCCCTATCCCCAAACCTTGCTGGCCTGCTCTCTGAGGAGATAATCCTGTGTTTGAAGTTCAGCCATGTGAACGGTCCCAATGACCACATCCATCTGTCCCGGCTGAGGCTGATGGGAGTATCTTCTCTGTATGTGATGCGTGCCCCAGTCTGAGACTCGAGCAGCAGTCATCCTTTACACCCTAGGCATCTGTCAGCACACGCCCCATTCCCAGTGCTGCCAGTGCCCTGGCACCAGACTCCACCTTCATACAGCCCAGCCTTTCATTCCCCTGCTTACTTGGAGGTCAGTTGACTTGTAGAATGGATGAGCAGATGTCAGACATGGCAGAAAACTGTGTGTTAGTCCTAACTTTGAATCTCAGATCCAGCCCTCAGTCTTGGGCACGTTTCCTCCCTGTCTGAGCCTCAGTTTCCTCACCCATGAAATGGGGATGGTAATGGCTCTTCATGAAGTGGTCGTGAGGATGAAAGAAGAACATGTCTAGGGGCCCAGCCGTTTCTAACATTCTCATCGTTATTCTTCCCTCCCCACCTACCAGGCCCCACAGAGAAACAGGCCCCTTCCAAGAAGGGGTCCCGACTGCTGAGGGTGCCTGACTGCTTAGCAGACAATGGGGTTCTAGACTCACAGGTAGGACAGCCAGCTTCATCTGCTCCGCCTTCACAGTCCTTCTCTCCGTCGCAACGCCAAGAGGCAGGTACACACTTGTGGTTGCTGGGTCCACAGCTCAGCTTCTCATCGGGACACTCTTCCCTGGCTGCAGAGACAGACATCCGGTGTTTGTGGCTTAGCTAAGGGACACAGCACCAACCAGTCCTGCTACTTGGCGTAAGTCCTTAGCAGTCCACTGGGGCCATCCTGCTCCATGTCTTTTCACTGGAAGCCAATCTTCTCTAAAGGCGTCCTAAGACCTAAATCTGACCCCACCCCACACTGCCTCACCTAACACTCTCTCATGCTCTCCTAGCCCAAGACATTCAAGTCTTTTTTTTTTACTCTTTTGGTTTTTCAAGAAAGGGTTTCTCTGTGTAACAGCTCTGGCTGACCTGGAACTCACAGAGATCCACCTACTTCTGCCTCCCAAGTGCTGGGGTTAAAGGTGTGCGCCAACAGCGCCCAGCTTCAAGTCTTTCTTGATCCAAGGGCCCTACACGTCTTCCCTGTAAGATCTCACAATATGGAGCTGTGTTCCCACTGTGTGCCTCTGGGTAAGGTATGCCTAACAGACCTGTTTACCTTCCAGACAAGAAGCTCCATGATTTGAACCCGTGGGTTTGGAAGGCTCACCAAAACCCTAGCAGCAATAATCTTAAGTCTCTGTAAGACGGTGCCGAGCCCACCGCTGAGAACAACCTCCACATGCAGGGCCCAGAGGGACTGCACAGCTATAATTACTGCAGCCACAATTAGAGGCTGACTCAATCAGGGGCCTAGAGCCCCAGGGTTGATTCTCAATTTGGAAGAATGAGAACCCTATTCAGGACTGGGGGCAGCTCTTACTCTGAGCGCTCCCTGCTCCACATGACAGCTGAGGCAGATGAATCTTCAACCTTTCTGGTTGGCTCCCTGCTGCCTTCTCCAGGGCGCAGGCGTCCCAGCTTCAGGTCTCTGGATTGTGCCAGGCACAGTGCTAGACATTTCCATTTCATCTTCATAATAACCCAGCAGGGTGAGGGTTATGTTTTGGTCTCCAGCATGAAAAGTGAGGCTGTGGGCTCTGAAGGCTGGCTGCCTGGGTTTGAATCATAGCTCAGTCATTCACTGGCCACGTGACCTTGGCCTAAAATATTTCTCTTTGTTTCAACCAAGTGTAGATGATGCTATGACCTGCTGCATAGGATGGTTGTAATGACCAGATTAATGTCTGTAAAATGTTTAGAAGTGCATCCATCATAGGCTCAGTCCATGTTCCCCATTATTATTATCTACACATACTGGATGAGACTCAGTCTTGTTTATCCATTCAGTGGGTAAGATTGAGAACTGCTGGGTAAGCCCTGAGTGTCTGTCTCTGCTTCTCTGTCTCTGTCTCTCTCTGTCTGTCTCCATCTCCCCCCGACAAGAGTGACATGAAGATATGGCAGCTGTGTCTGATATCAGAGCTGGTAATAGTTCCGTATGTTCAGAAGAATGGTAACTCATATATCACTGTGATGTTTCCTCTCATCTCATTTCTGTGGCTGGTGGTGAGAGGCCACAGAGAGGAATAAAGTGGGCTGAGACAAGAAAAGGCACAGGAAAGTGGGTTGGGGCAGGTGTCTAAATCAAGGTCCCCAGATGATACATACTATGGATTGGGGAAGAGCACCTTCAGTCCCATGTGGATCACAAATGTGGACAGGTTTGGAACACTTGCCATGAATAAGGCAGTCCAATGGGAACATGGAATTCATAGAACTCACTCTACATGAACTAACTGTCGGGTAGGGCTCTGGAAAGCACCAACATTCAGTGAGCTCTTAAAATTCCACTTGGCGGTGGGGGAGTGGGGGCTGGAGAGATGGCTCAGTGGTTAAAAGCACTGGCTGCTCCTCCAGAGGTCCTGAGTTCAATTCCCAGCAATCACATGGT
>LOJH01009262.1:39002-67646 GCA_001685095.1 Ellobius talpinus
CATACATACATACATACATACATACATACATACATACATACATACATACGTGAAATGGCCACTTTTTCTGGGAGATGGTGGCGCACATCTTCAATCCCGGCACTTGGGGGCAGAGGTAGGCAGCTCTCAGAGTTGGAGGTCAGCTTGGTCTACAGAGCCAGTTCTAGCATAGCCAGGACTACACAGAGGAAAAACCCTGTCTCCAAACACCCCCCCCAGGCCACTTAGGGTTATCATCTGGAGTGACAAAGGGGGATGGGCATCTGGAGATGGCTCTTCTGTCACCAACACTGGAGAACCCTGAGCACTTCTTGACACTTTAGACCATGAAGCAGCTGGAGCTGACCAGCTGACTCCCAGAACTCTAACCAAGAGGCAGAAGCTCGAGTGACTGAGCCTCAAGTCATATTGGCTGAATCTAGATGTTGAAAGCCAAGGAATTTGCATTTTTAATTTTTTTATATTTTTCTTCGTGTGAATGTGTGTCTGCTATGTGTGTGGAGGTGCTGGTGGGAGGAGGACCCAAACTCAGGCCTTCTGGAAAAGTAGAATGCACTCTTAACGGCTGAGCCATGCTCTAGGCCTTGGAATCTGCATTTAGTAAGTTCTCTCAACACAAGCACTTCTAGGTAAGAACCTGAATTAAAAAATCTGCACATGGAAAAGATATGACACACCTCATCTCTTTGTAATACCATGACACCCTAGCAGTGATACAGGTGTCCAAATGTTTGCAAACCCCTGAGAGAGCAGTCGAGTGGAAGGACAAGGCAACCACTAAGCACTAACCCAGAGCGAGTGCTCGGAGAACTAGGCCTCACAGGGAGTTGAAAGGGCCACGGTTACAAGCACCTAAGTGGGTCAGACTGCTCCATGCCGAGGAGTTGTTTCCCCACTCCACTTCACCTTTAGGAGACAATTAAGTCATAAGAGCAGTGCCCTCACCAGTGGGGTCAGTGCCCTCTTATAGAGGAAGCTGGGAATGGATACAAACAAAATGTGGTATATATACACAATGGGATTTTTTTCAGTCATAAAGAACAAAGTTATGTCATTTGTAGGAAAGTGAATGCAATTGGAGATAATCACATTAAGTAAATTAAGCTAGACTCAGAAAGACAAATATTGCATGTCTTCTCTCATTTGTGGTTCTAATTTTATATAAATATATAAAATTAAGTGTGTGCATACGACATTAAAATAGAAGCAAAATTATCTAGAGGAATGAAGGAGAGGGGAGGGAAGAAGAATATGCTTAACATGATATGTATTTGTATGAAAATATCCTTATGGAACACAGTACCATGTACATGAACATACCCAATGAAAATAATATATAACATAAACGCTCGAGGTAGACTCCATGCCCTCTCTATTGCTAAGGTCTGGGTGAGAAGGCAGCTCTGTGAGGAGTGGACCTCACCAGACACCAGTCAGTCTGTTGGTGCACTGTATATGTAATGGAACTGCATGCACTAGGTTTCTGTTATGTACAGATTAGCCATTCCAGTCTGTGGCATTTAGCCAGAACCAACCAAGATGCCCATCGTGCCCCTCACCCTAACCCTGGAAGGAAGAAGGCTGTGAGTACAGATTCCAGGGGCACCACTCTCGAAGGGACTGTGGCAGCAGTGTCTCCTAGACTGGGCAGGGTAAGCGGTCCTAAGGTTCAGAGACATCAAGTAGCTCACCCAAACGTGCACAGCACATTGAAGAAAGAATCTGGGTTCCTCTGACAAAAGCCCTGTCCTTCCATCAAACCATGCATGGCAGAGACACAGCCCCAAATTCTCTTTCCCCATGCCTAGGTGACTGAAATAGCCTTTGGCCAGATGCGCTACCTCCGGAGGCCTAGTCCTGCAGCAGGCAGCCGATTGAACTTTTAATGAATATTTATACAGTTAACAGCATAACCTTTCAACAAGGACAATGATTAAACAATCTGTCTGCTTCCTTTCTTTATAATTAATAAGGCATTTGCTGTATCCCTAAATAGACAGTTCTAATTACAGGCTCTCAAGGACCCAGCAGTGCCTACTACTGGTTCCTTCACCTCTAGAGCACCAAGGCTCTTAGAATGCCAGGACAAAACAGGACAAGAAGATCAAGTTGACAAGCGTCTTCTGGAGTGGTATTCCAGGGCCCAGAGAGAGGTAGCTGTGTCAAATGCCCGTCTCTCCTGAAACCACACTGCCTGTGCCTCTCTTATGGTACAGCTCTTTCCCAAAGCTGGGGCTCCAGGCTAGGCCTCTCCACTGCGCAGCTGCAGGGACTGCTGATGGGCACCTCCCAGGCAGAGAGGAAAGCCTGGAGAGTGTAAATTGCTGGCTGAGAATCTTATGGAGAAAGTGGAGCTGGACCTCCATCCCAGGTCCATGCTGTATAGCCACCGCACAGGAGGACACCACTGCTTTTCCCCAGCACGGCTGGAGAGGTCAATGAGGTGCTCAGCTAGTCTTTCCTTGCTCAGGTAGGCTGAGCGACATGGCCATCTGATGGCTACTCCCATAGGCAAGTTGGTATAGGTGAAGGAACCTGGGTTTTAGAGTCAATAAACTTAGGTCTAGATCTCACTTACTAACACTGAAGTGCTTAGGCAAGGCATTTAACTTCTGGGCTTCTTGGGTCTCCTCTGCTGCAAATGGGGTTGGTAAGGGGTTTGTATGAGGCAGTGTGGAAATGCCTGTTCTCAAAAGCCTGGAATACACTGGAGTTCAGGACACAATTGCTCTTACCTTATCTCATGTGATGAAAATGTAAATGACTGGTGGGGAGGCTGGTATCACCCCACGGGAGTGCACAGGTGCTCATATGTCTCATCACACTATGGTTCCCACCCCAGTACAGCCTTTCTCTCTGGGACAGATGCTCCCAAGGGACACTTTTGGCTTGCTGTCCAAGTGTCCCCGGCAGAAGCAATAATCATCACTGAACAGCCCCCTCACAACGCTGGTGAGGGGGCTTAAAACTCCACCCTGAAGCAACTGAAGGCATTTATTAATTTCCTGAGAATCCTGTCCCAGAAATCCAAGCCCACAGGTACTTTTGCCAACTCACAGGCTAATACATAGAAACAAGGAGAATGTTTGTTGATAGTATACCTAGTGGCTACTCACTGGTCTGTAGTTTTAGAGACTTGAGTTTTAGGGACAAATGGGGATTACCTGTTCCAAGTGGACCATAGCAACCACTAGTGTCACTGGACTGGGCCCCTGCATTAGGAAGCACCCTGTCATCCTGAAGGAGCAGAGTTACACTAGGCTCCTTCACACAGCAGCAGGCAAAATGGGTGATCTCAGATCTCCAGGCCTGTACTCCTTCATCTCTAAGAAGCAGGTGAGCAGAAGTGAGCAGTAAGGGCCCCTTCTAGCTGCTAAGATGCAGGGGAGAATTCACATGCAGCATGCAGCACCCAGATCCGTAGCTTATTCCCCTTGAACCACTCTCTCCTCTCCCTGCCTGCTTGCACCCTCCCCACAGATGCCTGAAGGTGGGTCAGAGACTGATCCAATCAAGAGAGCTATAATTAGAGCCCAAATGATACTTTCATTAGGCAAATGTTCTGGGCTTTCCCATTGTGACTCTGGCTGTATCTGATGAGTACCTATCCCAGGTCCCTCTGCTTCTCACACCCCCACCCCATAATATTTTAATAGTACAAAGCTAGTGTCCTGATATCCTAATAAACTGTAATGTTGGGGGCAGAGATGTTGAGGTCCAAAACAATAATAAACAACACTGGCACTTACTCCAATTCTTGTATTTTCTCAGAGGAGTCATATACCCATTATAAGATAAATATCACCATATCATTTTACAAAAGGAGAAACTGAGGCTCAGGAAGATTAGACAACTTATATGAGGTTTCAAGGCAAAGACCTGACCCAGCTGAATCAGATCCCAAACCTACTACACTCTTCTATCTATAATCTTTCTGTTAGGGGTGAGGAGTAAGGCTCTATCCTGGGAGCTGGCAGAGTCCCAGAAACCTGGTAGGCTATGGAGGTTGCTATGGCAACACCAATTAAATGGACAACGGGTTGGCTGCTGGGTTTTCATTCGGTTGGGAAGCTGTGAGTAAGCCTGCTACCAGTCCTGCCGCCCCAAATTCTGCCTGGTCTTCAAGGTCTTCTCTGGCTGATTCTTCCAGGCAGCCCTCCCTAGTGGCAGAACCTGTGGCCATTGCTTCTGACCAATGCAATGGTTCAGGGAGTAGGGATCCCAGACTTTGCACCCCCCTGGACAAGGGCAGGTGGGTCTTGGACTACTATAAATTTAGGAATCTTAAAACGGGAACATCTATGGGATTCTAGATTGGGACCCATACTGGGGGGGCATGCAGTGGAGACAGGTTCTCACAGCAATTGCCTGGGTAATCCACAGGGAGTAGGGCCTCTTCAATCCTAGCTGCTACTCCCAAGATTCTCAGAAAGCCTGAAAATCCTGTCTTTTGTCACTGGAGAGGTGCTTGCCACAAACAGGCTGTTTGTGTGTCTGTGAGGTAGGTCTATCAAGTTTTTGGGCCCTAGCTGTTCAGCTGTTAAATATAAGGAGGCCTAGGAGTCAGGAGGAGTGGGCAGTGTGGGTCCAGCACAGACCATGAGGTAGGAAGGCAGTGAGCACTGGCGTTTTGAGGAAGAAAAACAGAGAAATAGGCAGGATGGGAGAGAGGGGTCACAGGAGGGATGCTGGAGGCAGGAAGCATGAACAGGAAGGGAGGGAGCTCCAGAGAGGGAGGGGGATAGGTGAGCAGGCCCTAAGAGGGCAAGGAGGAAGCAATATCACGAGACAGAGATGTGGAGAGAAGGGGAGCAAGACAGCCCTCCTCCACCAATAATGTCCGCAAAGCCCCTACCCACGCCCAGGGTCGAGGCAGAACAGGCTGACTGTTAGGGTAGGAGCTGCAAACCACCCCTAGAAACTATCTAAGAGGCACACGACTCTGTTCCTTCTCAGCTGAGCAGCCATGGACAACTGGCCACACCTGGTCCGGTCTGGGGAATCCACCACCCTCTCTCTAGGCTGGCATGAGGATGATAATCACAGGCAAGTGTGGTGAGGCTTTGTTCCTTTGGAAGGGCAGGAGAAAGCACTGGGCTTCCCTCTGCCCACACGCCTCCAGGATAGCATGGAGTGGCATTTGGTAGGGTAAGGAAAGGATGGGGCCTGCAGTAAAACTGGGGAGGGCTTGGCAGCTGCCTAGGAAATGAGGGGCCCTTTGTCTGGGGTTGGTGGGTCTCTCTTGCTCTCCCTTTCTCTTTCTGTCTTGGAAACTGGTAGCTCTGTTGCTAGGAGACAAGGAAACCCAGCTATCATTAGCGGCAGCCTTAGATGGGACTCTGGCCTCCATTGTCCCTGTCTTTACCTCTGGGGCAAATGTTAGCCCCAGAGAGGGGCTCCTGGATCCCCCCTAGTCCCACCATCTCCACGTGCTTCCCCCAGCCTTTTGTCTCAGGCTCGCGCTACAGAAGCTCTGCCTCTGAACCGCTGGGCCCTCCCCCTCCCCCTTCTCATCTCCTTTTTAATTTAACAAATGTCAGGGAATGACCTGCCAGGTCTAAGTTTGCTTTGAGGATTAGAGCCTAGAAAAGAAATCCCAGAGAGACAAAGCCCTGAGTGTAGAAGGCAGTCCTGGAACACCAGCTATGCCACCTCACCCTGGTTCCTTCTGCCACCATCTAGCTAGCCATGAGGAACAGGCCTCCTGTACTCAGCTCACCCAACACAGAGGGAAGAGCTGGGCAGTCCTGGCTGGGTGGCCACGGACAAATCACGCCAACTCTCTGAGCTTCAGCGTGCCCCTTTTGAAAATGCAGAAAGTAGTAGTTCTTGCCTCTAGAGGCTGCTCTGAAGATAAAAGGGACAACGGCGTACAAAGGGCTTAGCAAGGTGTGGCACACAGTAAATGATTAACAAGCACCAGCTGCCCTTAGTGCCACTGGAATTACAATTGAGATCCTCAAGAATGAGAGCAGGGGGCCTGGAAGATGAGCCATGGCCGCTTCTGAGCAGCATTTGGGGGCTGATTCTAACTCCTGGTGCCACAGGAATAGTCAAACCTACAAGGGTGCTGAGAAGAAAGCCCAGACACAGGCGACCGGTGAGAAACTAAATAATTGCTTACCAGGAACCTCCCACTCCCCAGAGGGCCTGGCACAGAGTATCCTCTGACCATCTCACGTGAGCCCAGCAATTTGCCAGCATGAAAATGCTGGTGAGGAAACTGAGGTCCAGGGCAAGACTCACAACAAGTGGCCTTCGATTCATCAGATCCATCAGGACACTCCTCTTCGCCATCGCACTTCCAGCGCTCCAGGATGCAGTGGCCGTTGTCACAGGTAAAGTCGCTGTCTGCACAGGTCCTCTTGGCTGTGGGATGAAGATACGAAACAGCATAAGGGTCTGCTGAGCATAGAATGCTTCTCTAAGACAGAGTCAGGCGGCAAATGGGTAGCTGGCTGTGCTCAGCCTAAAAGGTACACCCCAAACCTCCCACAGGGTCCGTAAGTAGGGAGCTCAAGTCCAGCAAGGCTGGCACCACAGCTTCCCGCCACCCCACTTCGCAACTCCTCCCGGCAGGCAGTTCACCTGCCTAGCCCACCACACAACCAGGCCCCTTGAAAAAGCGCCAGGAAGCCCATGATCATGAACAACACTAAAAGTCAGACACTTTTGTCTTCACCTGCCTATACCACCACATAACCAGGCCCCTTGGAAAAACGCCAGGGAGCCCATGATCATGAACCCTAAAAGTCAGACTTGTCAACATCGCCTGCTTTCAGCTTCTAGGAGCTCTGCCCAGGCTTGGGTTGGGGGTCCGGGAGTGGTGTCTGGAAAGGAGCGCTCTGCACAGGGGCCAGCAGGCCTGAGTTTGTGCCTTGGCTGTTCTGCTTTGCCATATACTCTCAAGTAAGATACTTTCCCTTCTCTGCCTTTGGCTTCTTTGTAAGGAAAGGGAAGGGGATTCAGTAAAACACAATCTTTATTATTTTATTTTATTTTTTACTTTTACACGCACTGGTGTTTTGCTTGCATGTATGTCTGTGTGAGGGTGTCAGATCCCCTGGAACTGGAGTTACAGACAGTTGTGAACTGCCATGTGGGTGCTGGGAATTGTACTTGGGTCTTCTGGAGGAGCAGCCACAGCTCTTAGCTGCTGAGCCATCTCTCCAGCCCTCAAGACACAATCTTTTGCACATAGTAGGTAGTCATGGTCAAGAGGTCCTAGAACTGGCAGGAATAGTGTCCTTATGGAGCCTGGGAGTCCTCTCCCTGAATGACAGTGGCACTAAATATGATGTTAGGGCCATCTAAGTCTTCCTCCTTTTTCTTCCCTCTCCAACTTCTCAATTGGCGCCACCCTGATTACTGCTGGTCCCTACACACTATTAATACCATGGCACTCCACTCAGGCTGTCATCTGAAAACCCTCTCTCTAAATGGCCCTCTATAGCCTGCTAAGCTTGGTACAGATGGTAGCTGTTTGGGGTTCTAGGCTGCACAGGCTCAGTCCTGCACCTCAGTTTTGCTATTGTGAGCAGAGCCCCGGCAGAAAGAGGTGGGTGAAAAGGGCTGTGTTTCCATACAATTTTGTTTTCAAAGTCCAGCCACAGGCTGGTTTTGGCCTATGCCCTTAAATCTGATGCCCTCTGTTCTGTGTCCTTGCTGATTCTGTGGTCTGGTGTGACTTGCTTTTCTCCTGCCCCTCCACAACAGGTACCATGTCAGATTCCACATAGGACCCAACTCAGGGCAGACCCCAGGGGGACACCAAGCCCATGTCTGGCCTCTCTACTCTTACACATCCAGGACAGGGCTCCTTCCCCTTGGGATGCACATTCCATGGCCTAAGGATTTTTTGTTTTGTTTTGGTTTTGGTTTGGTTTTCTCATCTTGTGATCCTCCAGTTGCCTAGCAGGGTTTTGGGGGAACTGACTGGCTTCTTTGGCTCCACTCCATGTCTGGTTTGCTTTTCCATGGCATCCTTATGGTGTATCTGTATTCTGAAGAATTTTCTTCATGTCTTCCTAAGATAGATGCCTCTTTTTATTTTTCCAGTTCTCTGTCTCTGCTGGATGTTTTACTCAGGAAACCCTAGGACAAACAGCCTGATATTTCCCCCACTTGACATAAGCAGAGTTATATGCCCAGGATCACATGTTATGTGAGAGCAGATCTGAACCTGTCAAGTCAAAAACCCGCTCTTTCAACCATCACAATCCCTAAACAGTGGCGCAGTGTGTTAGAAAAGCCCCCAAATAAGTTGAGGAGACAGTGACAGACCCAGTATCCAATAAGCCTCTGCCCTGAGAATACAGAGAACAGGACAGCAAGTCCAAGATGCTCAAATAAGGGGGCAAGCCTGCCAAGGAGTGAGACAGCTTGCACGAGGTGATGCAGGGACTCTGTCAGCCAGATAACATCCCAGCATTCTTTCTGGGCATTCTGGGAACGTAGGGGAGAGCTTGGTCTCTCCCTGTATGCTAAGACGTGACAGACATTGGGCATGGAAGCCATAGCAGTCAAATGTTAGAAATGACAGTTTCAGGGCCGGCCGGCCCATGGCAGACTTACGAACAGAGTGTTCCAGTATCCTGGTCATTTTCACCCCAAATCCTAGGAACCCCTCACAGCTACCCTGGCGGCTGCGATTAATCCTTTTACAGAGGAAACTGAGGCTCAGAGGAGGGTGGGTAGGCGGCGGAAGGTGGATTGCAGGGGTCTGTGTGGCGGCTGCCAAAGGCAAATAAATCCCTTTCCACTAGGACTTGCAGCCACCAGGGTATTGGCAGGTAAGGAGCAAAGATTCCTGAGACAGATGCCCCTCAAACCTCGGCGACCTTGTGGCAAGGCAACCAAGCAGCACAGAGGCTCTTTCCCCAAAGGTATATATATATATATATATATATATATATATATATATATATATACCCTTGCAATGTGCCCAAAAGTCTATAGCAAAAACCTGGCCTATGGTGACCTGGGCTTGGATAATGTACTACCCTGGAGAAACTGAGGCAGCATGATCACTTTCAGGTTTGAGACTAGACTAAACCACCTTTGAAGGTGCTGTTTTAGACCTTTGAAATCACATAGAAGGATCTGGCACAGGAGCTTAAGATGAATCCTGGTATGTCCACTTCTTCACTAGGGGACTGAGAGCAAGTCCCTTCTGTCTCTAAGTCAGTAGAGATGTGGCTATCTTGTGTAGCACTGCCCCAGGACAAAAGGCTAAAAGAGCTCAGAGAATAAACTCAGCATCCTCAGGTCCCTCCAGTGTAACCAGGATAGTTCAGCCCTGCCACAGAAGAGGCCAAGCAGTCGGTCAGGGCCATCATTGCAGGCCATGCCAGACCCTACTCTCCTGGCCTTGGCTTTGGTTCCCAGGGCAATTCCCCAGCTGGGCCCCAGGCTGTGGTTCCCTGTTTCCAGGGATTTATGTCCCTCTGTGCCAGTCTGCCCCTTGTACAATGCCCACCTCTGTGAGCCCCTGTACTCCACACTGCAGGAGTGATACATAGTCATCCAGGGTCTGCGACATCATAATCTGGTGCCATGGCAACAGATGGACTGCTACAAAGGACTTGGGATTCCACAGGGTGGCGAGGAGGGGCCTACCCCAGGGAAGAACAGAGGACAGTGGGAAATTCAGGACAAAGGAAGTGGGAGCCACTGCTATTTATAATAACTTGAGCAAAGGAAAGCATCAGACAGTTCATGGACAAAGGGACTCTTCTGCCATCTGTGGCTGTGTGACCTTATTCAAGATATACTACTTCTCTGAGCCTCACAAAACACAGAGTTGCTATGAGGGACAAATGGGATGGGGTGGCGCTAGGGATCTGTGAACTGAGACACAAAAGGAGACATGGTTGAGGAGGGTAAAGTCACAGCCCAGGCCCCAGCTAAACGGTCTGTGCTGCAGGGTTGTCAGTCAACACATGTGGGTGTGCTCCTCCTCAGGAGATGGAGGCGTGGTGCTGATTGGTCCTTCAGCAGCTCTCAGCCCCTGGATGATCTTGCCAACTATTATGATCCCTCACCACTCCCACTTACCACCCCCAGAGGCATCCTTCCCCAGACAACGCATAGCCTCAAACTGAGGATCCCACCCACACACACTCCTGCGCAGAGATGTAACTTCTGATACTCTAGCTGCTCATCACGGCCAAGGGAATGCCCCACCAAGCCAGAGTTCCCAGATGAGTGACAGCTCAAGATCACAGCATGTAGCTGTGGGAGGCTACACTTGAGCTCAGGTATTGATATCTGGGCCAACTGTGCAGCCAGGAAGCCTGAGAGACCTTCCTAGGCCACTGGAGGAAGACTGTGCCCAAGGAAGGAGGTGCCTATTGAGATGGGGGTGGTGGTGAAGGGTGTTCTGGGAAGGGCTAACAGGCCTGGACTGGAGGAAACAGCACAGTCTGTAAGGGACTGGGGTGAGAGCGTGGGGTGGGGGCAGCAAGTACCATGGAGCTTGTGAGTTCTACCAGGCTAGCAGCCAACTTGCTCTGCCTAGCATCAAAACTGCCATTTGGAGGCTCAGCTTGACCTTGCTTTCCTTGAGCTCACCCAGGGACCCACTCAGTGTCTGGCTAAGCACAGAACTGCTTATCCAGCAGCCAGGGAGACCCATGGCTCTGTTTGCTTTGTGATTCCGTAAGGCTATGCGACATGGACCAATGGCCCCTAGCAGAGGAAGAGAGTCAGGACACAGGCAAAGAGCCTGGCGGCCATCTGCCCATGCCTTCCCCACGGGAGAAGCCCACAAACGTCTGCAGCAGATACCTGATGGGCTATTTCTTCCAGTACCTCCTATTTTGTTTAATGAAGAGATTTCCCCTTTCTGGATGCTATGTCTATTAATGTGCCAAGAAAAGAAAGTCCAGTGAGCCATATCTGGGAAACACTATGTGATCCAAGCTCTGTACCAAGAGAGAACAGTACTCAGTCATCTCACTGTGGGCCTCTCCTAGTAGACCATGGATAACAGATGTTCAAAGAGCAGCCCAGATGAGCTCAAGGGTTCTCACTGGAGGAACACAAGTCCTCAAATCAGGGACTGAGTCCAGCCACCTGGGCCAAGGAGGTGGGAGACATCAGGGCTGCAGATTCTGTCTTCCCTCTGGTCTCCTGAGCTTCAGAGAGAGGCAGAGCAGAGCCCAATAAGAAAGGTGGAGTCTAGCTCAACACTGCAATGGAGTGACCTGGGATGGGTCCCTACCCATGGAAGGAAGAAGAAGCCAAAGACTTAAAGCTTCCACCTCAGAACCTGCCCAGAGGGACTCAGCTGCTTCCACTTTCTCTCTCAGGCCTAGGCCAGCACCGGGTGGCCTGGCTCTGCCTGCAGCCAGCCCTAAGGCAGCTGAGCCACTTGTACCCTGTTCAGAGAGATGAAAGGGCTGCTCCTCACACAGTTACCCTTCTGCAGAGCTTGCCAGGCCCTGGGGTTGCCAAGGCGACTGCTGCCAGCAGAATGAAGATCCGGGGTGGGGGCAGGGGGCGTGCCAGCCCGCCCCTGGCCTACTAACCTGGCAGGCAGATTTAAATGACAGCCCAGGAAGCTACTATTAAACTGTCACCCCAGTCAACAGGACGACAGACTAAGAGTGTTCTCTGGATGGAGCAACAACACAGCAGGAGCGAGAGGGGGAGGAGACAGTGGCCTGGAGCAGCCTGCACCCCCTTCCAGGAGGCCCTGGCCTGCAGGCTTGTCCACCCACTGCCAGAAACAACCTCTTAGGCTACGATGGGTCCTGGCATGGAGCTGCCACATAGTGCAAGCCCTGGCAAATGTTATTCACACTTAAGTAGAAAAACCCTTTTCCCAAGTGAAACTCCGATGCAGAAAATTGATGAAAATGGAACTGCCGTGTGGAAACAGGGCAAGAAGTGAGGAATCCCACCTGCTGTTTCCGCAACAGTCCTGCAGGAACCTTCAGGAAACTCTGGGCTGGAGAGCTGCTTTGTGGTTCAGCAGCCCTGGGTTCAGATCCTTACCCCTCCCCAAGCATGTGCTGTTCCCATAAGCCACAAGTCTAAAGATCCCATGGGTCTGACATTTAAAACAGCTTCCCTGTGTCTCAGGCTCTAACTCTCTAAGGATTCCTGGTCTTCGTGCTTCATACCCTAAGCTCCGAGGACTAACAGTCACTGCCCGTCAGAGACATCAGCAAACAGCGGATGGCATCACCTACATCCCTGTATCCCTGGGTCCAGGCAGCCACATTCTGACAACCCACAACTCCAGGCTCTCGGTGGTACTGCAGACTTCCTAGGGAACTGACACACATCAAACATGGCATGTAGGCTCAAGCCCTTGGCTCTATGCTGCCTAGCTGGCTGCAAGACTTAGGCCACCACTGTCCATCAGCAGGTGACATTCAAGACATCTGAGCCCTTTCTCCTCCCACCTGGGGAGAATGAGGAAGACCCCAGAGTTGCTGAGGAAGCCAGAGACAAGTACAGAGATCCTCTCATGGTGGAGATCACTTACATGAAATCCTCTTTGCTGTTGGTAAAAAGTTGGTAAAAAGTGTCCCTCGGGTCTCCTCTCCTGCCCACTTCACTACAGGTTACACATTCTATCCAGAGTCAAACACAATGTCCCCAAACACCGAGGCAATAAAATGAGGTAGGGAGGGGCCAGGAGGCCAGAGAGAGAGAGAGATCATGTGGGAGACACCTGCAGAGATACTCTCATGGAGGTGATGGAACTGGGCCTGGAATGTCAGGATCACCTGGTGATCCATGGCTGTGGCAGACATCAATGTTACTATGTGAGCATCTGGTACCACTGTCTCCCAATGAAGAAATAGATCTTCCTGCCATTTTCTGCTGGGGACCTTAGAGGAAGGAACCATCCATCACAGGAGACGGGAGAGAGTTCCAGAGAAAGACTTGAACAAAATATCACAGCAGGGTTTGAGTCAAGATATGAACCCATACCTCTCTTCCTGATTCAGGCTCTTTCCTCAGTGTCCTCAGCCTAGGAACTCCCTCAGAGACTCTCTAGCCCCACATCCTTAACTAGCAAGGTGGCTCTTCCACTCTGGGTCTTAGTGTCCTCATCTGGATCAGCCTTTAAGGGCTCTGTCCAGCTGATGTTCTGACCAGTGACTTCAAGCCACATAGAGGTCGTGATCTTTGGTGTGCGCCAAGGCCCTCCAAAGGGTCACCCAGGGCTTCCCACAGCCAGCTCCTCTTTTCGCATCCATCACATCCCTGTTGCTCTCGGACACTTGGTCTGGCTGTCACCAAGGGAGGTCCAAGCTCTCTCTGGAGTATGTGGGACTCCTAGTTGCCACAGGAAAGATGAGCAGCGCTGAGAGATAGACAACAAAGGCATCTTCCTGTCCCAGTGATTTGTAGAAGCAGGCAGCATTGGGCCAGTGACAGCTGGGGGGTGGGGGAAGGGTTCGCAAGAGAGAAGTGGATAGGCTGGGATCAGCAGGGGTCTTGGGCTAGTGCCTGCCAAGGACCCAAACCCAGTGTCTGCATCCTGCTTGGAGGCACAGGTGTATACCTCAGGAACACCATCTCCTAAGGAGCAGATCAGCCGCATCCTGGAAGGTGGACTTGGCACTAGGATTCTAGGTCCCAGGGAAACAGAAGAAAATGCAAGGCATCCTCAAAGTAGAAGCTTCCAGAGAGCAGGAGGCAAGGTTGGGAAATCCTTTTAGAACAGGGGCCCAGGGTCTTGCCTGGCTCCAACTTCACCATCCCCACTGGAGCAGAGGATACCTGACTTGTCTCAGCCTCTTCTGGCCAGGAACATTCCTACCTAAGCCCAGATAAGCCACCTGAAGCCTCTCTAAGAGGTCTGTGATTGTGCCCCCCCAATACTGTTCAGGCCTGCCAAGGTCCCTTGCATTTGGGTACCTGTTCTTCCTGCCATAGGCCTCCTGGTAGGAGGAGGGATAGCTCTTCTGCAGTTCAGAGGTTCTAGATTGCATTCTAGCCTTACTCTGCCAATCTGCCAATCTGCTGAGGGTCCCTTGAGCAGGCTTCTTTAGGGTCAAGGCCCTACCAGCTGCCAAGGGAAAGTCCAGAGTTCCCAGAGCAGAACTAGGCAGTCAGTGCCAAGGAAGCCAGGCTACAGGAGCCCAAGGATCCCCAATGCAAAGGAGTGAGGGATGGAGTAACTAACCTCTTCCACAGGTCACCCCAGTGGCTGCTCCTGCTGGGAAGAGGCTCTGGCTGCGTAGAAGATACACTCTTCACCCATTAGGCTGGTAGGTGGAAGCATTCCTGTGAGCCCAGAGGACCATTTAACAGCAACATGTGTTTCTGGGGAATCTGCTTCCTCGTGCTGGGCCTGATGCCTCAGTGAGTGTACCTCTATGCTGGGTTCTCATTCTTGTTAGCAAGTGTGGGGCAGACAGGATCCAGGAGCCTGTCACCCCCAGATCACACTAGCCATGTAAGGGACCTCTGTTCATCTGTGCGTCCAGTTTAAGGTACGGCTCTGAGAAATTGTTGGGCCCTGTGGCAGGGATGCCTCCTGGATTGGTGTGTGTGGCTTAGTTTTCTTGCTGGTTCCTACTGGCTTATATTCTACTGAGTATAGGGTATTAACCCTGGGTATCTCTAGTCCCAGTCTGCAGGATGCTGGCTGTGCTCTGGAGCCTTTGCTGTCTCTGTGCCTTGATCTCCCCATCAGTGGTGTGATGGACTGGACAAAACAAGCTTCGCGCTCCTTAACTTTTAGATGCAGTGTTCCCCACCGCCAGGCCCAGGGCAAGGCAGGCAGAAACCGTGGCTTGGTACCCAGGGCCTCACTGTCTACATTGCTTTGGCTCAAGATGTTGGGAGGCAGGTAGAAACCAAGGCCAAGGTTCCTCCTAATCAGAAAGACTTTCTTTCCCTGTCCTGCCGACTCTTATCTTCCTCAGAAGATGGTCAAGGGACTGTTCAGGGGCTGAAGGCTCAGATGGACAGACACATACGCAGCTCAGGTCCCACGAGGTGCTAGATGGAGACCAGGTCACATGAGACGCTCTAGTGGAACTTGGGCCTTAGAGGCTACCCGGCTCAATCCTCAACTTTGTGAACATGAAAATGATGCCAGAGACGCTGGGGCCAACCTGAGGTGACACTCAGGTGACATCCCCAGCACAAACTTAGCAAAGCAATTTCTCCTTCACAAGCCCCAACAGGACAGAACTAACTGCAGCTTGAAGAGAGAGGGGCGAGTGTGGGAGAGGGCTCAGCTGATAAAGGACCTGACTTTGTACCCATAGCACCCACATTATAAAACAAAGACCTCTGGGAGAGGGTGAGGAGACACAGGTAGAATCCCAGAGCTTGCTGGCCAGCCAGTCAGGCCAAGCCAAGTAGTGAACTCAGGTGAGAGCCGCTTTGCACTGCTCCTGCGCACTCTCTCTGTCTCTGCCTGTTTTCTCTCTGTCTCTCTGTCTCTCTCTGTCTCTCTCTCTCTCTCTCACACACACACACACACACACGAGCCACATAACCACAGATCCAGCTCTCCATATCCCAAGACACAAAAGTACTACAAAACACACAAAATTACACTACTCGGGCCCACTGAGCCAGAATGTGGGCACTGGTCACAGAAAGTTTCCAGTGTGGCCATCAGAGACACTCACTGGCAAACTGCAAAACCCCAGAAACTCCTGTCATGGGATCTAACACAGGTGCCAGGAGCAGCAGGCATAGCCGCCCCTCCCCCACCACAGGCACAGGATTCCCACCACTGACATATGGCCAATCTGTACAGGCCAGAGGCTGAAAGCTGTCCCTCCTGAACAGGGAGGGAATAAGTTCTCAACAGGAGACCCCCACTTTGTACAAATGGATTCTTCATCCTCCTTGTTCTTTGGCTCTGGTCAGAAAGATTCTCAGGGAAGTGGCAAGGAGCCAAGAGCTGCCATGAAATGACTTTAACCAGCAGACAGGCCGGTAATAGGTTTCGGTGGGAAAAAGGCAGGAACAGGCGATTCATTCCAACTTGCTATGCGATAAAGAAAATTAAGGCATAATACTGAGGAGGCAGCGGCTCTGTTAACCTGTGTGGAATACCAATTACTTCAAGCGTTTCAAATTTGTTAGAAATAAAAAGAAAACCCCAAACGAGTGTGATTGTGGCCCAAGGCTCATCTGGATTAGGCTGTTTGTTTGCCCTGGAACCCTAATGATGGGAATGAGGGAAAATTCCTGTTACCTGGGAGACGGCTATTCCAAAACAGGGTAGTGGGGAAGGCAGGCCCACGCAGCCACTGGTCTGCTTTGACAAGTGCTAATAGAAAGAATCCCCAGGTTCCCTTCAGGAGAGCTGGGTGCAGAGACTGCCATGGCCTCCCTTTGTCCTGTCCTCTATGGTACTCACTTTCCCAGGTGAAGCATCTGGAAGGACCAGCTTCATTCAAATCCTGTGTCAACAGGAGAGTCTCAGATCTCTACTGCTGGAAGTCAAAGAATTAGGAGGGAGGGAGGGACACTTATTGTGAGTCAGGCATCGGCCAGGTACTGATGAACCCCACAGTTAGGGAAGACTTTGGGGGGAACTCCTGTCCAACCAGAGGGCAAGCAGCAGAGGTAAAGTTAGTGACCAGGGGCTGCTACAGCATAGGGCTCAGCAAGTGCTGAGCAAGACACAGGCTCAGAATAGAGCCAGATGCCCAGCACAGTCCCCCTACTCACAGACCTTTGGCCCACACATCGGCTATGCTACCCTTTCTCAGTGCTCCTTTTGCAAGGTAAAGATACCAATTGCCTCGGGCCAGCATATTCCCCAGGAAAATAGTCCGTTGTGGCTCACATGGAAGTGAAGCCGCCTACCCTACAAGCATTGCCTGCTTCAGAACAAGTTCATTCCCCTTGGTCTTGCTCTTCAGTTCCTCCTGGTACAGAAGTCCGAGAGTTTAGTCTATTGCCTGCTGTGGTTAACCTCCTGCCAGGACCCAGGGCTTAAATCCTGTCTCTGTCCCTTACTGGCTGTGTGACCTCAGGCAGGTTACTTGGCCTGGTATATATGAATTAGATGAGGAACATGGGCTGAGACTTGGTCTTGACAATGGAGTGATGACCACTGCTCCTTAAGGTGTACAGAGAGCCTATTATGTATAGTTCCTCACTTAGTTTGGTGCTGAGAACTGAACCTAAGGCCTCTTGCATGCTAGGTAAGTACTCTACCACTAAGCGACATTACTATTTATTTATTTATTTATTTATTTATTTTGGAGACAGGGTAGCAAGTACTTTGTTGCTCAGGCTGGCCTTAACTTACTATGTAGCCAAGAATAATCTTGAACTTCGAATCCTCCTACCTCCATTACCATGACGGGCTTATGCAATGCTGGGGATTGGACCCTGGGCCTTGTGTGTGCTAGGCAAACACTCTTCTGACTGGGCCACCTCTCCAGTCCTTACTTAATTCTTACAATTATCATACAGCGAATGAGTGGACCTACTAGGTCCGGTGTTCCCCTTTATGGAATAAGAAGAGCTGCAGTGGGAGTTCTGAACGTGACCCTCGTCAGTCCTGAGAAGTAAGAGCGGTACTCTTTCAGGAACCTCTCCAAGCCACTATGAAATATGACAGCATAAAAGATGCCTAAGGCACACATTTCTGGCCAGGGCAATAGCCTATTAGAGAGGAAAAAGCACCACACAGGGAGCCCAGGGCAGTCCTGTCCCTCCACCCTGTCTCCGTGCATGGACAGGCCTGACTTGCCCCATCTATCAAACAAAGCACAAGGATTCCTGCCCCCTTCCCAATGCCAGTGTATACCTACCAACCCTATCTCCATCCTGCCTTCTGCCCAAACAGTCTGTGACCACCACTTCTGCCAGGAAGGCCCAAGCGGCCCACTGGGCAAATAGCCCGGCTTGTTTCACTCTGTCCACAAGCCAGGCCTGAGGCTAGACCACACACAGGGAGGTTAAAATGGACATGCAGGTCCTCAGGCATGGCACACAGCACACAAACCTGCATGTACAGAGATATTCAGCCACATGCGTAATCATGTGCCCCAAATACCAAACATACTGAGACACACATGCCACACTGGGCACATGCTGCAGCACACAGGCCAGATACTTCCCCCCCCCACACACACAGGTGGCTTCCTATGATGCTCACACACTGCAGAAAATACACCGAGATTTGCCTGCCTCTCCTGTGACAGCCAGATGGTAGGATTCTCCCACTGGGCTACCATTTAATGCTCTAATTAATTAAAAAAAAATCTAGGTACCCAAGGCCTGGATTTGTTCCAAATGTCTCAGGCATGGCCCAGCCAGAGGCCAAGGAAGATAGCAGGACTTAGGGGGAGGGGGCACACTGTACCTAGCAGACGCCCCACCCCTCACCTTGCTAACAAGAGGGCAGGGGCCATCTGCCCCTATAACTCAGGACAGGGAAGGACTCCATTGTGGTATCCCCATACATGGCATCCCTGTTTTTGCAGGAGTAGGTGCGGGGGGCGGGGGGGCAGGACCCTCAGACTACACTACAATGTGAAGGTGTTTGCCAACACTGAGGTGAACTGGAAGCTTACTGACAGATCCAAAGCTGTCTTTGCTGAGTGCTCTTGTGTAGAGGACACTGACCGGAATGTGTTCGCGCCTCAGTAGTCTTCTGTGGACAGGACTGACGAAAAGCTGAGGGACCGCTAAGCTCCATGCCCTGAGCTGCTATACTCCAGTGTGGCAGCTGGCTGGAAGCAGTCTGCTAACCTAGATCTTCCAGGGGGCCAACCCCTCACCCTCTACCCCCACCACTGCCCAGGCCATGAGGATGGAGTTGGGTGCAGGCAAGGGAGACCTGAGCATCCTTCGCCCTCCAGGCCTTTCCCAATATGGTCTTTGCTTCTGAGCGTTTGGAAAACGCTTAGTAAATTTACCGCCTCACTTATGAGTAATCTGCCATCAGAGCTCTGCGTAAGCGCAGGGCTGAATTAAGAAGCCTTAATTAACGTTAATGTGACATCTCAACCTGAGTGGGGAAACCCCCCATATCCTGTACCCAAGCCCCTACCTGCACACTCGTGTTCATGTGGGAGGTGAGAGACTCAGTAGGGGCTCTCGGGGATTCTGAGGGACAAAATGGGGACTATCTCTAACACCGGATTGGGGAGGGGGATGGGTTGGGGTCTTGAAGAGAGAGAGAGGGGTTTAGGATGCCAGAAGCCTCAAATATCCATTTCCAATAGAGCGCTCACACTGCCCTCTGAGAGCCAGACCGCAGGCTCACGATCTCCTAACTCATCATGTCATGATAAGTTTCCCCACCTTTTTTTTGCCTCACAGAGTAAGGCCACTAAGTAACCACGGGCCACTGTGCCCATCAGTTCTCTGAAGTGGGGACCACCAAGGCCCTACTGTGCAGACAGGACACCTTGACACTATGAGGGAAGGTGACCCGCATAGCTCTCGTGCTCCCTGGCTGTAGTAGAGTGGGTCACAGTGTGGGTGGAGGGAGGGATCAATTATACTCACTGAAAAGAGCCTCTTGAGGAATTCAAAGAGCCGAAAATTATGGGGGAAAAGATAGGCTCTGGGACTACCCTGGGTTGAGTCCAGGCCTAGCCACAGTGTCTGTGGAATGACTTTGTAAATGACATGCGAAGGGAGAAGGAGCTCTTGACAGTGAGTAGAGGTATCTAACCAGAGTGGCCCAGGAGCCTGTCTTCCAGCCACTGAGGCATAACTAGGCTGTCGCACCACCCCAGGTACCCAACCAGAGTCAGGCTCTGGGGAAGAGACGGCAGTGGTGGGAATCCCTTGCTCAAGACTGACACCATCTTCCATTCCTCCTGACTGTCCCCAGGATGCCAGCAGAGACCTGGCATGAGGGAGACACACTGTAATTTATCATTAATGACTCATTATTAATATTAATTAGAAGATGTCCATGCCCATGAAAAAGGCCCAGGGCCTTAGCCCTGCACACATCTTGGGTTACTTGTAGTTTAAGGGCCTTGTGTTCAAGTTGGACCCCAAGTTGGACCCCACTTTGGCTCCAGAGACAAGAGGAGCCCTGGGCCCTAAGGTCTTCAGTTCTCAGTGAGGAACTACCCAGCCAGAACTTGATGCCAAACACCTGCCTGGGAACAGGCTGGGGCTTGAACAGACTCTACCTCCACAAGAGCACCGGGAGCCCTTGTTAGGCCAGCGGCCCTCAACAAGCCCCAGCACACCTCACCCTGCTGGGGAGCGACCCCCCTCCATGCACACCCTAGGAAGCCATTCATCACTTCTCACCTCAAGCATCTCTGTGAAGAAGGAGTAAAGGCAGAGCGTACTCCACATGCCTTACATGCAAGGACGGAATGCAGGGTGATGGCACAGTAGAGACCTCTGCCAGCAACTGGGGATCCAACAAACGGGGGACCCAACCCTGCCAAGGGTCACTAAGAAACGGGGCGGGCTCGAGGGAGTCTCTAGATTCATGGAAATGCTCTAAGTAAGCAAGATCAGCCAAAGGCCCCTGTAGACCCTGTGAAAAGCTGGGACCCCTGAGGCCTCAGGACAAACAGGAGGAACTTTCTGAGAGCGGAGAACTGCATTATCTCAGGAGCTATGCAAGCCAAGAATCCATCCATCCACCCACCCACCCACCTATGCATCCAACCAGTAAGTGTACACTGGACCTTGTATGGCCATTGGGGGTTGGGAGAGAGGGGAGAGCCAGTCTTGCCTGTTGAAACCAACCTAAAGAAACAAGATACTCCAAAGGGATCAGATCAATCCTAGGTCAGGACTGTCCAGTCTTTGCTGGGGCCTATAAGAAATGCAAGGGGCCTCCAGCCATGAAGGCAGCTCAAGGAAACCCACCACAATGCACACAGGTGTTAAGCTCTGGCCCAGAAGGCACCCTGCTTAAGCCCCCAATGCTCTCTGTGATCCCCAGCTCCTTCCTTGACCACAGCTCAGTCCCTGCCCCCAGAGTCCCTGCCCACCCCCAACACCCAGTGAAAGGGAGCAGCATCTGTCCTTGGTGTGTAGGGGCCAGGGCACAGCCAGCCAGGCAGGTGGCAGGCTCACCCCTTGCCCGCTTTCCTGCCCCACAACATCCACGTGGAACCCACCCCCAAGTTCCTGGGGAATAGGCTCCGAGGAGGCCAGGCAGCCAGACCACCAGCTGCTTCCCTCCCTACACAAACCATGGACACAAAGCACCCTCCCCCAGCTCTGCCCGCCTGCGGTGACAGCCTCTTGGCACCAACTCTCCCCTCCCTCCATCTGTCAGGAATCAGTGCAGACAAACTGTGAGAACCAAAGAGGAAGTAGCAATGCTGCATGGACCCCCTCCCCTCGCCCTGTCTTCCTAGCACTCCCGTCCCCTCTCCACCCCTCCCATGTGTCCCCCCTCCTCCATCTGTCTCCATGATCCCTACAGATGAGGACACTGACAGAGTGGGCATACAGAGAGGACAAGGACAGGTTACCCAGCAACACCTCTTAGAGCCACCATGACGTCTTCCTTTCTTCCCAGCCATCAAGGGATGATGGGATTGAGAGCTCAGTGTTCCCATCTGTGTGATGGGTATAGTAATTTCTTTCCAGACCACCTCTCAAAGGCTACTATGAGCTTCAAGACCACATGGAAAGCCTTGGTCCGGTGAAGCCTCACAGGAGACAGATGGCCAGTGTTTTTGACATTTTCTAGGGTTTCAGTGCCTTCCTCAGGGAGATATGAGGTCACAGCAGGACTTAGATGGATAAATATCCTGCAGAGTACCAATAGCAACAGGATCACAGAGGACCCATAACTGTGAGAGGTGAGCAGGGCGAGGGTGGGAAACCAAAAAACCATCATATACTGTGCTGGAGGCAGATCCGTGGCCAGCGTCCTGTGCTCCTCAGAGCACCCAGGATGCTGTGCTGGAGGCAGATCAGTGGCCAGTGTCCTGTGCTCCTCAGAGCACCCGGGATGCTGTGTTGGAGGCGGATCAGTGGCCAGTGTCCTGTACTCAGAGCACCTGGGATGCTCAGCCCTGGCTCTGGTTCTCTCTGCATTCTCCGAAATGTGGAGTAGAGACCCAGCACTTTTGTTTCCAAGGGAAGCCATGCCCCTCTGGCTCCCCAAGTATCTGGGGAAGTCCTGCCGCAGGGACTTCCATAAGGGGTGGGGGAGCAGTAGTCTGGGCTTGTGGGGTGCAGGAAGGCTGGTTCAGCTTCCAGGGCACCGAGGGCTTCCTGAGATGTGAGACTTAGCCCTGGGACGGCTCTTAGTGGACCAGAACAAGTGAGTCATCCTCATGTGGGGTGGCACTTGGCAGTGACAGGCAATAAGCAAACAGAACTGTCACTGGAAAAGCAAGCCCCCTGCTGGTCCCACCTGTGAAAGTCCCTGTAGAGGGGAAACCCTTGTTTGACCCCAGCCATGACATACAAGTGGAGTGTCATGGCTCCTTCACACACACCCCCGCATAGTGGCAGAAGCTAAGGCTCATTGAAAACACAGAAATGGGCCAGTGATCCCAGGGTAGGGCCCAGGGCACATAACCTAGGGGGTCATTGGAGGGAGGAATCCAGGGCTCTAGTCTCCTCCATGCTTCCCTGGGACTCTCAGAAATCCTATGCCCAACCGCAGGCACCAAAGGAGCTGGCATGCTGCGAGAGGTAGAGAGCACACGAGGCCCGGGGGCACCTTCCAGTTCCTACCTTTCCCTTCCACTACAGGTATCCCCTCACCCCTGCCCCCAAGGCACATCTACATTCTGAACCACAGACTCTTATCAGACTTTCACAGTACAGAGAGACAGGGACAGAAACCGAGAGAAACCCCGAAGGGTAGAAGTGCACCAGAGGGAAGGAAGTGCCCGGGCATGGTGGCCTCCAGGTAAAGCAGGGCTGGACTGCATGGGAGAGAGGTTGGAGTCTTTGGCTGGGGATGGCTGGGGTACAGTCCGCAGTTTGGGGCCGTGGATGGAGGCCTGAGGCTGCAGAGGAGGCAGGCGTATGTTAGGTTGTGACCGGTTTTGAGCATCAGCCAAGGAGACTGCCACCTCTAAGGGCAGGCGAGGAGGGGACAGCCTTGCCTCTTTCAGAGTGCCACTGCCAGGCAGAGGTTAGACAGGAGGCAAAAGACAGATTTCAGGGGTGTACTACCACAGGGTCTGGGAGGGTGAAACAATGCGGGGGCATAACTGACAGGTGGCAGGCAGGGGGAAGGATCTCGGAGACCACAACATGTTTGGACTCAGGGAGCAGAGAGTTCCTGCCAGAGCCCTACACTCGTGCTGTGCCATGGCCATCACAGACATGGGCACTGCTGCTCAGGAGCTAAGCTGTCTGCAGGAGTATCTATCACTTTCACCTCTAGGCAACCATGTCTGTGATCATCTTTCGCTTCCCAAAGCCCAGGAGGGAGGCAATGCCAACAGCACCTGAGAATGTGTAGCCTGTGGGCCCCACGCTGAGGTCAGAGAGACAGAGACCCCCAAGGAGGATGGGCCTCCCTGTACTGGGGCCATGGCAGGGCAGAGGAAGGAATCCAGAGCAGCCCGGAGTGAGGCCGGAACAGTCTCTGTAAGCAGAGGTTTCTAAACCAGCTCGAACCAGAAGGCAGGCCAGCTGGACCTCCTGAGGAGGTGTCATTAAAAAACTCTGTCTTGACACAGAGAGTGGGCAGTCAGGAGTCCCCTGTCCCTGGTGTTAGACGCTGGCTGCTGAGAAATCCCTATACATGTTGCCCAGAGGCTGCTTCACTACCCAAGGGCAGCTTGCTCATGCAGCGCCTCGGGACTTTCATGGGACATCTCTATAAAGCCAGACACAGAGGTCTCCAGTGGTGCACAGAAGAGAACAATTTAAGCCCCTACCTTGAGCCTTCTCCACCCCCAAAGGTAGAATGCTGGGGCATGGCAAGGGACAGAGGATGGAGTTGAGGCAGCCCTTCAGCCCTATCTGTCACAGAACTGTGTCCTCTCTAAAGGGCCCAGTGTCCTTCCCTTCCTGGGCACATCTAGGGGCAGGACCAGATATGTAACCTCCTCTGCACACCACCCCACCAGTCCCTGAGGCTCTGAGCTCATTTCTTGACAAGGTTCCTGGAAGGACTCTAATTAAACTGGGCCAGTAAGTTCCAGCCTGGGGCCACAGGATGAGGGGCACTAAAGAATCTTTCTGGGGGCTCCCTAGCTCCTCCCACCCCAGTTGACAGTCAGGGACAGGTTGAAGACAGGGTTAGAGGATGTTAAGGATCGTTTCTGTCACTACTGCTTCTGTAAAACCCCACTGTCACCTGGAGGTAGCTTGTGATGGCTTAGTACACAGAGAGGTCAGGTAACCTGCCCAGAGTTGCTCAGCTCCAAAGTGTTGAGGGTTGGACTTGGCCTCGCTGGTGAGGTGAAGCCCTCAGGAGGATTTTCACATCTGGGCTCTCAACTAGCCATGAGCTAAGTAGAGATGGCTAGGCGGGACTGGGAAGGGGCTGAGGCTAAAGTTCAAATGCTGCCCACAGTGGCTCAAATACTGCTCTACAAAACCCTCCCCAGGGGTAAAGCCACAGCTTTACTAGGTCCTGCAAAAAGTCACAACAAAGTGCCGCTTTCTGGGGGAAGGGGGTGCAGGGGGAGGGAGCAAGAAAGAGAGCATGCTCAGCACAGAACTGTAGGGGCAGGAAAGACCCCAGGCCAGGGAGAAGGAAGGAAAGGCAAGCCCTCCACCGACAGTATAGAAATAAGACTGACTTACAGTACACACTGTTTCTGGTGCTTTCCATGAGATAGGAATTACCTAATCCTATTATTGGACAGTCTGGGGTTCATGTTGAATGGACTTACCCAGGCTGAGGCTGGGACTAGCTGAAACTGTACAAGGGACGATGGCACTAGTACCAGTTTGCACAGTCCCTACGAGGGGAGAACGCAGGCGAGGCAGGCGGCAGGAGGAGACACATGGCCTTTCACAGGCGGCCAATATAAAGTCTGCTCTGGCTAGTTCACAAGCACTAAAAAGCCACCCACAGCAACTCAGCAAAAGTAAACAGGCATAAAAAGCTCCAAGTATGATGGAGGAGATGGCTCAGCAGGTAAGACCATTTCCTGTGCAAGCATGAAGACCTGGTTGAAACCCAATGCCCTTGTAAAAGCTGGCCATGGCAGCACATTCCTGTAACCCCAGCCTTAGGGGCAGAGACAGACAGATCCAGGAGCTAGCCAGCCAGCCTAACTGAAACAGTGAATATAATATCAGGTTCACTGAGAGAACCAGGCTCAAGGCAAGAAGAGCAATAGAGGAAGACAACCAATATTCACCTTTGGCCTCTGCATGAACACCCCCCTCACCTCCACTCCCACCTGTCTAACACACCACACACACACACACACACACACATGCTACACTTTTGAACATGATTTCCTCTTTTTGTGTACAGTTCAGACCATGTCCCTCAGGGTTAGGGCCTATACTGTTGGCCCTCACAGCTCTTGCTTCAGCCTCTGGGCCTGGGCCTCCTGAAGCTCCCTGGAGCCCTCACACTCAGGACCTAACCATGATGAACTCCAGCTTCTATGAACACCCTGAATTTCAGGGGGGAAAACAACAGAATCCTAGAGGATTCGGGCTGAGAAGAGCCTAGAGGTACCCCATTTCCAAAGAGTAGAGATACCCCCACTGCAAGAGGTTCAATGACCTGCCAAATGGCCACTTGGCAAGATGGGCCTATAGCCTGGCCCCCAGCTATTGATAACTGCCTCGGTCCTCAGGGAGAGCCAGATAGCACATCGCAGGCTGGGAACAGAGACTGCTGGCACCTCTCCAGTGACAAATAAATCCCAGCCACAACAGCCTGGAGAAGGTTTCTTGGTTTGAGCCATCTTGGCAGAAGCAGGAAGAAGAGTATCACCTTGGTTTGTCCAGAATGGTCACTTCCCTCTTGATTACTCCTGCCCTCAGGCACACACTGTAGGCCATGGCCAAAAGAAGGGAGTTTTTTTTAAATTAAAATTTTTATACACTATATTTTGATCATATTTTTACCCTCCCCCAAATCCTCCCAGATCCTCCCCATCTCCCTACTTACCCAACTTCATGTTCTCTCTCTCAGAAACAGACGAACAACAAAAAACTGGGCTTTAAGGGCAATGGGCAGCAGATGGCAGATCAAGGTCTAGGAAGGGGATGGAGGAGGGCTGGCTTGAATGCCTTTGGATTCAGGCCATCAGGAAAGCCCACGCTGCCTCCAGCTATTCAGCCAGGCGGCTTAACCTGGGCCTGGTGGGACCTTCCTGCCTCTTATCAGCTGCCACGTCCCTCATGTCACCCCAGACCCACTGAGAACCTAGAAGCAGCTGCCCTGGGCCCCACTGGACGCCCTCTTACTGTGCCCTTGGTGGAGGACAGTCCTGATAATGAGTTCCCACGTGAGGGAATCATGCTTAGGAAGGGGCTGGGAATGTTCACCTGCTGGTCTTCACACCTCCATGCTGTGGCTGCTTCAGGATGGTTTGAGGGGCTGCTGAGCCTCATCTGTTTTCTTCCCTCCACCACCGTACTTCATCCAACCCAGCCAGGATCTTACACAGGAGGGAACATGATCTGGACCTTTGGGCTGAGTTTTGGATCTTCTGCTCAGCGGCTCTCTCTACAGGCTCAGGCTAAAATATAGTTGAGGGTTGTCTCCCATCCCCCAGGATAGCTCCAGTTCTGAGCCCAGACCCAGGCAGGAGCTTGATGCTCAGAGGACCCAGCAGTGCAAATAAAGCAAGAACCAGTGAGTGAAGAGGGAAAAGAAGTTCAAACAGGGAAGCTGCCTGCCTAAGTCACACAGTCAGTATTTGGGACAGAGGCAGAATAATCACCACAATGCTAATGAGTCAAGAAAAAATGAAGCGATAGTTTGGTTTTGTTGTGGGTATTTTGATGGGTAAGTGTCCTTGGGCCAGAGCATAGTTGTCCTTTATTTCTGCTCTGCGTAGCCTAGATATGGCTACTTTGTCTGTGTCACAAAGCTGGGACACAGTGGCCCTGTGCTTAGGGTATAGAGAGGACCTTTGGGCTGGACTCTGGGCCATTAGGGCAAGCATGGGTGTTGTTAAGATGGGAAAGGTAAATGATAAAAAACACTCCCGCTAGCCAAGTCCTTCCCAAGACTTCATCTTCTTTGTTTCAGTTTCACGTATCTTGTTTTGCTTTTTGTCTTTAGTTAGAGTCTAGCTATAAAGATCAGACTGACCTGAAAATCAAGATCCTCTTGCCTCAGCCTCCCAAGTGCTGGGGTTACAGACACCTCTGTCCACAGAAGAACAGGTCACCACATTATGGATCATCCTCACAATATAATACAATCCAGTCCATTAAAACAATGTGCATTTATGCTATGCTACTGGCATGGAAAGCTCTGTTATGAGGAGAAAATGACCTGAATAATAGGACCTCATTTTTATTTAAAGAAAAATTACTTTCAAATGATCAGAAAAAGCTATTTCCATGAAGAAAGATTAAATATATAAATTAATAGAACCAACTTAAGTTTTACTTCCAGAATTTACAGTAACAGGCCAAGTCCTGTGGGGCTCCTGTGTTTGAAATCCCTCTTCAGGACATTGGGGTTTATTTACTGCCATCGTCTGCCTCCCAGGTGTACATCTGTGGGGCCACACTGGGTGTGACGAGCCAGTGGCCAGAAGCTGACAGAGCATCGGGGATGGAGGCCAGTGCCCCAGGAAGGGTGGTGCCACAGGACCACTACTGAGGCTTTTGCAGATGCACTGTCCCAGGAACGCTTTGGCCTGTTTGTCCTGCTGTGTTCTAGAAGGCAGTGTTTGGGGCTAGAGAGATGGCTCAGCAGTTAAGAGAATGTGTTATTCTTGCAGAGGACCCAGGTTTGATTGCCAGCGCCCACATGATGGCTTACAACCACCCATAACTCCAATTTCAAGGGATATGACACCCTCTTCTGACTCCCACAGGTACCAGGCACACACGTGGTATACATACATACACACACACATACATACATACATACACAAATACACACACACACAAGCAACAAGCCATACATGTAAAATAAATAAATCCAGAAGGTTGTAGGTAAAGGCAGTTGGGTCATGGGAACTGGGTGAATGGTGCTGGGTGACTTAGTCATCAGAACATTCAAGAAGCTGATCAGACCCCAGAGTCCCTACTCCCAAGGTGCCTGGGCCCAGTTCTCCCAGCTGTGGGTCCTGGACTGGCCGCCCCAATGAACAGAGGCCAGACCAGCATGGTGGTGAGAAGCATGGAGTTGGTACTTAGCAGGTTTCCCCTGAAGCCCTCAAATTTCTTGGGCCATTCCAGTCCCAGAGTGGGTGCCATAGCAGCTTGTACCAGGAGGGAGAACTTAGAGGCTGGTGATTAAAACAGGTGTTACCAGGGGGCCTGGCTAACGGCCAAGGGCATCCCAGGGCTAGTATTGCTCCGGAGGGAGCCAGCACAGACTATGACAGCCACTGGCAGAGATGTCTAGAATGATCAGAAAGGGAGGCTGTGGCACACCGGTAAGTCAGACACACTGTTGTGACTGATGTGTGTGAATAGATCTCTCTCTTCCTCTCAGCTGCAACAAACCCTGCAGCCAGGAGCAAGTCGTTCTCCTGACCAGTCAGGTGGCTTAGGGCAAGCGACTTTGGCTCTTGGCTTTTTCTTTCTTTCTTTCTTTCTTTCTTTCTTTCTTTCTTTCTTTCTTTC
>LOJH01009264.1:7440-28642 GCA_001685095.1 Ellobius talpinus
CTCTCTCTGTGTGTGTGTGTGTGTGTGTGTGTGTGTGTGTGTGTGTGTGTTGGAGAGGGAGTGTTTTGGGAACCGTGGAGATAGACTATTCCACCCCAGCCGGCAGCTGTATATCTTTCAAAAAGGGCTTCCACAGGCCAAATCCCCCTCCAAATTATTTATGACTCCTATTGAAGCTAGCAGGACTCAGGCGCCAATCTAGGGGTCAGCAATGGCCTTCTTTGTTGGACACAGGTCGCTGGGAGACAACTCTAGCTGTGACTGCTGTGTGAACCTCCGCTCCAGTAGAAATGGTTGTGTAACTTTAAACAGTAATGACATTTTGCAGAAAAGTGCTTTTTAATTGCTATGTCTTCATTATTCTCTTTTGAAATTTGCCCAGGAGATTCTGCCTCTGAGACAGCTCGGCATGTTCTGAGTTTCCATTTTTAAAGAACAGCCAGTGTTCTGTTTCAGCTGCTCTGAGAAAACCCCCAACCCTAAATTTCTTCTGTTTTCAGTTGCACTAAATGGTGTAGGTAATACTGCCTTTTGTATCCTTGCCAAACGGAGAAAATGATTTGATGCAATTTTCTAAAAATGCTCTCCCCAAATTCCTTTTGGGTTAGGACCAAGAATAGAATATCCTATCCCCTCCAGAAGGGAGAAATACAGTGATGAGGTGACTGTAAAAATAGGACTGTGAATATAGTCAGTTGAGCTCCTTTAAGCAACAGAAACGTAACCCCAATCCATAGATGCATTTGCCTATAGGGATCAGCTAAAAATAAATGTTGCTTTGGAGGAGAAAATGGTGACATAAATGAAGTAACTCAATAATGCACACTCGAAAGAACTGCAAACTTGCTTCGGAAAGGACTTTATACTTTGTGTTCCCCGGTCTTTGCTCTCTGGATCACCTCCTTCCTGTACAGAACCCTTGTGCCTGATCGCTTGCTCTCATGTCTTGCTCAGTGGAAAGGAGTTTTTCCCATTTCACACCAAACCACTCGCCAGCTTCATAGGTTTCCCAGAATGCCTCCTAAGTGATGTTATGCACACCATAGTAAACATTCTTTGGCTTCAGCAGGCAGGGAGTATAAACCCACCTCCTTGTGAAAGCTGTGCAGAAAATTAAAGATTTGCTTTGGAATGTACCTGCTGCTATTCTTCATTTTATATGCTGAAGCTTTTGTTGAACCTTTAGAGATTTCATCAGAGGAAGGAAAGCATCATCATTAACAACATCTCCCTTAGCAGCAATTTCTTCACATTAAAAACTGGAACTGGGCTGGCAAGATGGCTCAGTGGGTAAATGTGTTTGTTGTCAGGCCTGATGACCCAAGTTCAAACCCTAGACCCATATGATGGAAAGAGACAATCAAGAGAATCAACTACTGCAAGTTATCCTTGAACCTCCACATGTGGCATGAGCTCCATAAATACATCTATAAAAATACTCAAAATAAGCAAATTAAATAAGTAAGTGTATAATTAAAAATGAGAATTAATAATTAAGGGTATACGTTTGTGTGTATGTGTGTATATGTTTATGTGTCTGTGTGTGTGTCATAAAATGTTCCATACAATTTATTGGCATCTTTGCTTTTGTCCTCTAGATACAGTAGAGTTACTACAAGCATCTCCATTTGAACATTAGAGAAAGTGGATCTTTAGAGAGAGAACTTTTTTGAGCTTATTTTGTCATGGAACCTAGTGTTAGCAATGGCCAGCTCAACACATGGATTGTGCCCTCATTCCACAGAACTACTGAGACTTGCTCACATCTCTTTCTCACAGGGCCCTCAGCAAATTCTACTTTGTGATTTCCATATGAGTACCAAATGGTAGAAAAGAAATCCAATGTATATATATATATAACTATAATAGTATACATTACATATAATCTGAAGGAAAAAGACAAAAGCTATAAACATAACTGAAAATAGAAATTAAAAAGAAAGTAACAAATGCTATATTTATTTACAAAATCTAGAGTAAGTGGGCTTGAAGAATAGTCCTGAAGCGTATGTGACAAAGAAATAATCATCTGAAGAAGAATATAGCCCCTTTCTTTACATAGGGAGAGGTAAAGCCATTATTCCTATATATGATAGAAGCTAAAACTATTAGGAAGCCCAGAAAAAGTGCAAGGGATTGTTTTGGATGTGAGTTGTTGGTCCAAATTCCCCCTTTTTTCTGGCCATTATAGGCATCCACTTAGCTGATGTTTCTAGGATCTGGCATGCTGCTTTGACCCAGAGAAATCCCCTCCATCTTTCACTCTAAAGATTAAGACTCTAATTAGTTAAATATAGAGAAAGTCATAGATGTAGTCAAGGGTTCTCCTCATATACCCTTGCGTTAGCCACTTTGCCTTAGTGTTCCTTATTGCCTTCCTCATTAGAGTGAACAAGAGAAATTTAGTTTCTGGGATTTTTTTTCACCAATGGTTTGGTTTTATAATGCATCCCCTATTCAATATTTCCCTTTAATTATATCATTCTCACTCTTGAAAAGCTCCCAGTGTGTATTCAGTAAACCACATGGTAAATACCTGATCTATAGTCTGTAATAAATTCTTTCCTGCCTTCTGTCCTCTAAAGCTCTCTCAGTCAGTTTTCCTACCACACCATACCTTACACATGCAAGTGTGTTACATATAGTGAGAACTCCCGGGCACACATATCATCCCTTACTCTGCTATTCTTCTAGTAATATTTGCCTCTTCTGTACTCTTCAACAAACCTACATTCTTTCTCCTATAAAAACTGTCCTTACTCCTGATTTTTTCTTGTGTCTGTTTTTGCTGTAAGCCCTGTTAGAAAGATGTGTGCCTACATCTGTCCCTGTTGATACTGCAAATATGCTTTATTCAAAAGATCTGCTGGTCATGGTGACATGCAACTTTAGTCCCAGCGCTTGGGAAACAGAGGCATGTGTATCTCTGTGAGTGTGAGTGTGAGACCTTTGTGGTTTACATAATGAGTTAGAGGACAGCCAGGGCTGTCTAGAGAGACCCTTACTCAAAAGATAAAACAAAACAAAATAAAATAAATCTTCATATGCCTACTGATCTCAGGACATATTCTTCATAACTAGAGTTTATAAACATTTTAAGAAAGGAAAAAATAAATAAAGTATATAAATATAAAAAGTAATGTTATGCATTCAATAAGAGTTTCATCCCCAAATTAAAAAAATATACATCAGAGCATCTCCAGTCTCATTACTAATATAACATATCAGTGTTTATATTTGATAGAGCGCCATGGTCATGGCCTAAGACATTGAGTCTTAAGTGATGAACCTGAAGGTCCCACTAGTGTGGCCCACCTCTAGCTAAGTAGGCTCTGAAATATTCTGCTTCCAATGCACAGAGAGAAACTGTGCAGTGATGGATTTTTGTCATCTTTGGAGGCTTTTAATAAAACACCTTGTTAACCTTCTGCTTCTCTTTTCTTACTATTTTTACCCAGGTCTTCAGATAATCTTCCCACAGTATCTGCAAGAGAAGTTTGTTCAGTCAGCTCTGAGCTACATCATGTGCAATGGTGAGGGAGAGTATGTGTGTCAGAACAGCCAGTGTCGCTGCCAGTGTGCGGAGGAGTTCCCACAGTGCAACTGTCCCATTACCGACATCCAGATCATGGAGTTCACACTGGCTAACATGGCCAAGGCCTGGACCGAAGCTTACAAGGACCTGGAGAATTCAGGTACACAGAAAACTAACATGAATTATCCTGGCCAAGCAAAAACTGCCGTGAGGGGAAATAGAATAATGGCACTTGTGTCTGTTGGAGAGTTTGGGGTCCGGTGTAGTAGTAGTCCTCATAGAGGAAACACACATTTAGTTTCCACAGAATGAAAAACAGTGGGCATCATAAAGCATTATGCTTATATGATACATATCATCTCTGTTGGACTCAGATGACAAAGTAAGACTGAAAACACACCTCTGAAGAATGGAGAGTCAGAGGGCATTGCATATTTTCCTGCGTCTCTATTTATGTGTGATAGGTGTGTATTCACCAGTGTGTATATTTATGAATTAATCAATGAGCACACTTAAGTATATAAATATATATGTCTGCCTATATTTAACATATATGCACACACATAACTGCATATGTATATATGTGTTTTATGCATATATAATCTTGTAGATACCCAAAGATCACACAGATTATCAACATTGAAAGTTACTTTTCTGATAATTTAGCTATTTTTTGCATTTCCTGGCTCAGACTAATGAGCTACAGGGGAGGAAAGTCAATCCAAGGTCATGAAGAGGCCTAAAATTAGATCTTTACTTTCTTGGAACTTTGAATTCTGTAAAAAATGAATTATGTAACCATTGTGAGATGCAAATGATTATGGCATTTCAAGTGTCCATGCATGAGGATGTGGAGCAGATGTCACAATGATGAAGAGATGGAGTCATTGTGACCAGTAAAGTCAGGAGTGGCCGTGTTGAAAAAGAAAGAAAGTCTAATTGTCCTTCTGTGCTTGAGAGAAGCAGTTCTCACGTTAGCTAGGAGTGATAATCCCAATGTAGATTAGGGAGCAGAAGCATAAATGCACAAAAAGACTGACATTAGAAGGGGAATCAACAGAACTAGATTCTGGTTATCACACAGAGCTGAACAGAAAAGGGATTAAGATGATGTCTAGGACCTTTGCTTAGAGCTGCATATTAGATGACTTTATGGTTGTTAGCATCCTTCAACTGAGCTAAAGCACCCAAGAAAGTTTGAAATCAAGAAAATGTACTCAGTTAGACAGGATAAGTTTAAGAGTCCTTAAGAATTCCATGAATCATGAGACAGATATAGTAAAGTTATAACTCATACTTTAACATCTGTTAAATAATAAGCTCATCAGTGCAGTGCTCCAGTTTTCAAAACAATTTTATAAGCCTTCTGTCTGTTACAGTTACATGAAATGAAGTGTTGTGTGCCTTTCCAGGGAGCAGGAAGGACAAGACTCAGAATCTTCTTTGAAGTTATATATGTGTAAATGACAGCATTGGGAAGGGAGCTTTTGACTCCATTCACAGCAGTCTTTTCAGTATATTAATTCTAGGCAACCCTGTAGGCCTGAGCTCCCTCATCTGATAAACAAGAGGTGATGCTTTCATTTTGAGTATCTGAATTTATTTAAGTCTTTAGTCACAAAACCCTTTAATCAAACAAAATTTTACCTCTGTGTATCATGTGTATCATAAAAAAGCAGAGTTTCACAGAGCCTCACTTAAAATATCTGGTTGTCATGAACTTGAAATCCCACCTTGCCAGCAGAATTCTGCTCCTGCAGGGTTATGCAGCTCGGATGAAACGGCTGTGTTTGTTTATGAAGCTTTATCCATTAGTCCATTTTAAATTCTTGGATCTTTAAAGCAGAGAGGTTATAATAGAGGGTAGTATAGTGATTCATGGCCTCAAACAAACAAAATGCATTTGACAGAATGTTTTTGCAGAGAAATATTACTAATTGCTAAAAATCCTAAAGAAATGAAGAATATCTAATCAGTAATAAGGAGTTCTAATTCCAAAAGGAAGCTACCATGAGTGGGTGAGTAATGGGGCAGAAAGGGAGATGTTGCAGAATAAGAAAATGGTAAATAGTTTGTCTGGCTCTTTTTCTTTATCAGGTATACCTACCCATGGATCTCCTAGACATCCCCCTCTGAAACAGCTTCTCATTTAATATAAACCCACCTACTGCTTTATTCTATTTTTTTCTAGTCCTTAGCCTTAATGTCTCTGCTCCTGAAGGAAGAAATAATGGTTTTGGCTTCTTTGATGGCTTCACAATTTCTGAATTTGGATTAGATACTGTTATACAAATTTGAGAGATGTGTAAACTGAGATCTTGAATGAGTGAAGGTCCTTTAACTCTTCGGTGGTCAGAAGAGGATGTGAATTCTTGTAGATTTGAATATCTATCACAAAGTTTCTAAAGGTCTGATTCAGAATTTTCATTTTTAACAAATTTTCTTTTTCCCCCCTCAATGCTGCCCTCCTTGTGTTGAGAGAGAGTTTAATACTTTGAGTGAGCAAAATTCTGGAGCGAGGCTGCAGTTTTAATTGAACTGGCTACTGGCTACTGACCCTGTGCAAGTTAGCTACCTGTTTTGTGCCCTACCTCTGTAGAGTGGAAGTACTACAGATATATATGTCATAGTTTCCTGTGGAGATCATCATAAGTTTGAAGTGCTTAGGACTGGATTTGGTATCTGTTGAAACCTATGCAACTTCTCCTTATGTAAATAAAGTGAATGTATGGACAGGCATGAAATTTCCTTGCATTTTTTTTGTAGCAGAAAATAAAATTCTTAGGCTGCAACAATGACTTTTAAGCTTTTACATGCAAAATGATCCATACATGCTTCATTTTCCCAGCAGTTGAAAATCAAAAACAAAAACAAAAACAAAAAAATGCAGTGGAGGATGGTGTGGAGATGGAGGATGCCCTGAGAAAACATGTCAGGGCAAATAAGAGCAGCTCACGTTTTACGCTTGCCTCTTGAGGCTCTTTGTGTTATCTTTAGAAAAATCACTTTGTCATTCTGGGTTTTAGTTTCCTTGCTGTATATATGAAACAAGAAGGATGAGATAGGTGATTTCTTAGGTTGTATCAGTCTGAGATGATGCTCAGAAACTCAAATATTAGGAACTAGGGCTGAAACATTTACCAAGGGGACCCTTACCATCTATTAAATTGTAGTTTTTCAGCACTGGAGATGATGTTACATGGTTTACACCAGGACTTCAGATAATAGTTGAATCCAGAGTATAGAATTTCACTTTCTTCAGTTTTCCATCCAACCTCTGTAACACATCAAAGAGAAAGATACAGTTGGGTGCTAATATGTTTTTAACACCACTCTGGATCTAGTAAAATCCTGTATTTCAATGAGAAATAAGGCACTTGGATTTGATCACTTAGCAGGCAACAATATCTGACTAGAATTTATCAACATGGTTTTCTTTACATTTATTTCCACAGTTACAATTCTACCAAAAGCCTGCAATACTGATTTTCTATGTAGATCAGATAAAAGCTTTTCGATTTTTAACTTGATAATAATAATTTGGTTCAAAAGCACTGTTAAGAATGAATACATAGAAAATGTATTTTATCTTGGCATCCTAATGCTGGAAGTCTGGGAAGACATATGTTAAACGTAGATGCCTTATACAGAAGATCTTCAATAGAGATAAAATGTTAGTTAGCACAACAGACTTTGGAGTGTTATACTGACCTCAGACAAATTGCAGGGTCTTTCAATGGCTGAGGGAACTAAGTGTCAGGAAGGAATTCAAGACTGACTAAAAACTGATTTGCATGTTTCTTTTTCCTTTTCTTTTTTTCTGGGGAAGACTTTTTCTCCCTTTCTGAACATTCCTTAATTGTCTGTAGTGCTTTATGTACGGTTGAGCCTTTCTGGTCTATCCCCTGTCCACTTTAACATATGTGGTGCTATCCTCGTTCAGTTCATATTTAGGTGAGACTGGGTGTAATTTCCGCCATTTCTAGGAGGCAAACTCCCTCATCTTCTGTCTATATCTTTCTGGCCCCTCTTTCTAAATGTTTCCTGAGCCTTGGGTGGGGGAATAGTTGTGTAGATGTATTCACTGAGGTTGGGTTCCACAATTCTGTATTCTGATTGTTTGTGAGATTCTCTAACAGTCTTCTGTTACAAAGACCAATTTCCATAATGAGCATTGAGGACTACACTTATATCTGAAGATGTAGAGCTAGGATTCTCTGATAAAATAGAACATGCAACATTTGTCTTGTTGAGGCTGAGTTACTTCACTCGATACTATATTTTCTAATCCCCTCCATTTATGTGAAAACTCCATGATTTTGTTTTTCTTTATGCACAATCATATTCTATGGTGCATATATACCACATTGTTATTATCCTTTTGCTGGTTAAAGGACATTTAGGTTGTTTCCAATTCCACAGTGTTATAAAGAGAGCAGAAAAAAATAAAAGGACAAAGGAGGAATTAAATTTTAAAGGACTTCAGATGCTGGCAGTCATGCTTACCTCTTCTCTCTTGGTTTTTGTCTCTTGTTAGATGAGTTTAAGTCATTTATGAAGCGTCTCCCAAGCAACCACTTCCTGACCATTGGTAGTATCCACCAACACTGGGGTAATGACTGGGATCTGCAGAGTCGTTACAAGCTCCTGCAGAGTGCCACTGAGGCTCAGAGGCAGAAGATCCAGCGCACAGCCCGCAAGCTCTTTGGTCTCAGCGTGCGATGCCGCCACAATCCCAACCACCAGCTGCCTAGAGAGAGGTATGTGCTCCTACCACAGCATCTTTGCAATACTTGCTACTCCGATTGCTCTGTGTCAGCTAACACATTCTCCTGCAGTAGAAGGACATGTGCTATAGGTAGCATATTTGGGACTCTTTAAGCAAGGTAGTCAATAATACTCTCCAACAATGCTCGTCATTGCATTTGGTCCTTACAACACTGAATGTAATTCCACATGCTTCTTTGAACTTTTGTGTCTATGGCTTCTCCACATACAGTTTAACTAATCTCGGACTGAAATTATTCAGACAAAACTGTGTCTCTACTGCACATGCTTAGATGTGTTTTCTAGTCAGTTTCGCCTAAACCATGTAATGCAAAGAGTCGCATTACATGAAGAATTACAAGTACCCTAAAGATGATCCAAAATAAAGAGGAAGATGTGCATGGGTTGTCTGCAAATGCTATGTTCACTTTATTAAAAGATTTTCACATCCACTGATGCGGCATCTGTGTGTTAAGTCCTGAAATCAGTTTCCCAATAATAACAAAGGACATTGTACCACGAAGTTTAGCTTTGCATTGTTTGTGCTGTTTCTAACCTATCCGACTGAAGGAGGCTCCAACACTGGTCCCAGCCACTATATGGTACCATTTTGGTTACTTAAAATTTAATATCTGTACAATTTAAAAGTGCTAAGTTTGGAAAATGTTCATCTCTTCTTAATGGTAATAAAATGGGATAACTAATTAATCGTTAATTTAGGTTACTGAGGGTCTTTGATCAGGACCTAGAGTGGAGTAGAATAAATGTTGTACTAACTAGTAAAAATTTTGAGGATCATACAGGCCAGTCCCATGAGTCCATGATTTTATCCAGAGATCCAGTACCTCCTTAAGTTCAGAGTTGCTTCCTCTGCCTAGTTTGGTCCCAGCCTTGCCTTGTCTGTAATACTTACTCTGATAGCCAGGGGGAATAAACATGGGATTTACCCTTTCGTGGAATTTTCACTTTTTCTCAGGGACATGCAACGAAGAAACCAGGATTCAAATATTCTTGGTCAAATTCCATTCTTGGCAATTTACTATCTGCAGGTATAAGTTTATTTAGTAGTCTCTCCAGGGTTGCTCTGAGACTGTCAAAGGAGGGCAAGAAGGCAAATTGGACCATAGGGGTGAATTCAGGTGTGGAGCCTGATTCAGGGCAGTTCATCCAGAGCGCTTCTCTTTCCATTCGTTTCTTATTGGAGGGAGGATCTTGCCTTTTATGTCATTCAGAGGAAGAAAATCCACTTTAAAAAAAAAAAAGATTTTATAAGTTTGGGGATAGAGAGGTAGCTTAATGTTTCATAGTACTTTTTGCTCAGTAGCATTCAAATTTTTGTACCGGCAGAGCAAGGCAGACACCTGCAACACACATGTAATGTTCACTCTAATCAGGGTGGAGGCAGGAATTGCGAGATTTACTGGCCACTATCCTGGCTGAGAAAACACAAGTCTCAAGTTTAGGGAATCAGCATCAAAGAAATGGGAAATGAATGATGGAGGAGGGTACCTACCTTTGGCCTTTGCATATATACACAGGTATCCACACCTACCTTTGGGTGGTATACAGGCACGTACACACACACACACACACACACACACACACACACACACAAACATACACCTAGAAAAATCAAGTCAGATGTACATAGCGTGTTCTAAGTTAGCCACATAGTTGTTTTGTGTGTGTGTTTATGTGTGCATGTGTGTGTGTGCACATATTCATTTTCTGATGTACAATCTAGAAAACTGAGGTGAAGTCACGAACCCCAAGCTACAGCTACACAAAACTGGTTCAAAAATAAGGCTGATTTCTGTTCCCATGGGATATGTGGATATGTACAAGGACGTTTTTAATTACCACATGGAATGATATTATACAGGACAGTCTCAAAAAATTATCTGGTTGCAAAAGTCACTGAAAATGACTGGTATACAGGCACGTACACACACATGTGATATAGCCTATATGTTATGAAATATAGATATATAGAAAATGAGATATAGCCTATATGTTAAAACAAAAGTCAAAATGGCATTTAAATCTATAAACTCCTATTTGTCTCTGTAATGTCTGTTGTACTAACACACAAGACAGCTATTAAAAAGCATTATATTCTTGGCAGTTCAAGCTGCTTATCACAATCTGAAACTTTCTCCTCACATTTTTTCTACACTCATGTCTAATGTTGCTTCATCTGTGAAGTCTTTCCTGATTGCATGCAAAATGCTCCTAATTCTAAGTTCCCCTTTATCTAAAAAATACTTTTTTAAATGCACTTCTCTCTCTTTCCCCCATTATGTCATGTATCCTTATATGCTAGTGTGTGTTCATCTTCGTTGGCCCCGGACCCTCCAATTCTAAGTCCATTCCATTGTTCCTAGTTTGTAATAACCACTTTGATAGTGAAATTGATTTTTCTCTGTCAGTTACTGATGTGTTGCTGTTCTGCTGAACCACAGACTTGGAAAAGGGTCTGTTCACAAATTGACTTCCCTGTTGCATGCAGCAGATGCCCAAGCTGCTACCATAAGGGAATCTTTGAAGTAGAACCATTCAGATTTATCAGGACTCTGGCAGGTGACCAGCCTGAGGCACTATTTGGGGCTCATAAATGAATACAGTCCACAGTGCTATGAAAGATGGCTCTTACAATAGGACTGGGAAAAGGTTCAGTTGGGAATCAGAAAATAAAACTTTCCACAGGTGGATATTAGTTTGTAAAGGTTATTTTAGCCAAGTCCTACAGATTGGGTGACTGAAATAGTAGAAATCTATCTTCTTATAATTTTAATATCTAGATGCTTAAACACGGGCTCTGGCAGGGTTGTTTCTTTTGAGGACTCTGTGCCTTTTCTCTTCCCTGTGTTCTCACATGATCTTTCCCCCACATAACATGTGTGTCCTCATTTCCTCTGCTTTAGGATTACAGTCTGGCTGGGTTGTCATCTATCTCTAATGAAGTTATTTCAAACTAAAAACTGCCTCTGAAGACAGTGATGTTCTTCAATACTGGGAAATCAAGACTTTAACATATGCATTTGTGGGGAGGTTAGATAATCCAGCCTATAACATTCTAAATCAGTGGTTCTCAACCTTCTTAAAGCTGTGACCCTTTAATAAAAGTTCCTCATGCTGTGGTGACCCCCAGCCATAAAATTATTTTGTTGCTACTTCATAACTGCAATTTTGCTATTGTTACGAATCACATTGTAAGGAAATCTGATATGTGACCCCCAAAGGAGTCGAGACCCATAGGTTGGTTGAAGATCACTGCTCTCAGGAAAAATGATTTTGTCACATCTTTAGAGGAAGGAAGCATATGCCCTAAGACTAACCAAAGAGATGTAAACCTGAGCCAAGCGGTCAATGTTTAGCCATTACAAGAGTGAATATACATCTATCAAATTTTTTGAGCATCACTGAAGAAATTCCAAGTTGAAAGACACTGGAGTAGCACACATTAATTAAAAGTGAAAAAAGAAATCCACAGAGCATAGACCATGACTGACATACTGGGTCTGGGGAAAACACAAAGGGAAAGGTGCCAGATGTGCATTAGAAGGGGCAACAGGGAGCCTGAACATGAATGGTGAATTTGACTGTGCCTTAGTATTTATTAGTGAGGCTGTGGGATCTTGGAAAAGTTACTTCCTTGTTTAGAGCTCAGGTTTCCAGAGCTGTGCCTTGAACTTTGTTCTGCTTGTGGAAGTGGCCAGGTAGAGACCCCTAGAAATATCACAATGCTCCTGGGATCTTTAAAGAGAACTCTGGGTGTTGTCCTGCCCTCCTTAAAATTCACCTGAATCTTGACAGACATTCCTCCCACTCTTGCTAGGAGTGTGACTGGAATCTTCAACTGACAAGTCACTTAGTTATGTTCATATATGGAGGAATAAATGATACTACTGCCGAGGGTGGGAACATACAAAACGAGGTACTGAAGCCTTCCCAGGGGAGCTGAACTTCCTTGGCCTGGCTGTGGGCTGCTTTCTGACATCTGAATCAGAGGCTTTTAATGAGCATTTCTCAGACTAGCAGGGTAACTCTCTGCCAAAGAGCGGTGTCAGACAGAGGTGATAGCAGTGAGAACCTTGAGCCACCTCTAGCTGAGCAAGTTTATGTTTGCAAATGAACTGATTGCTCAGCTTCAATTTGTCTGCTTGTTGAGCTCCATAGGAGTTGAGTGCTCTGAGCAGGTGTTGTCATTGCAACAGGTGCCACTGAGATTTTTACTTGTCTCACAGAAGGGTGGCATTGCGACAAGATGCGGGAGGGAAGAGCATAGAACATTTACTGTACACAGATAGGTCAGAGTAAGGTCTGTCTGCCATTTCCTAGTGATCAGGCTTTGTGTAAGTACCTGTACCTCATTTGTGGTACTGGATAATGATAATTGCCATTAGGTTAAGTATGAGGATGAAGATCTTTAAAATTTAAAGGTCTAGTAAATTACTTGACACCAGTCAAACACGAATGAGAATTCATTTAATATGTAAGATCTGTGTGCCTGGAAGTCTCTTTTCTTACATGAATTACCTGTTTCTCTCATCACAGCTTCATGAAATAGGTACTGGTACTATTCTCCTTTTACAGATGGAGCCACTGGGGCATAGAAAGTTTAAGGATATGCCAAAAAAAACCCTCCCATTATTATTGATGTTTCAAGTATGTTGTTTACTTTTTAGTGAGAGATTAACTGTGGGTCTTTAGAAATTGACTTGATGAAAGTTTATTAACAGGCTATTGTGCAGAAGAGATGGTTGGCTATCACTTGATGCAAAATAATCTACCCCCAAATTTAATGTCTCAAAGTAGTAAATTGTCACCATTCATGTGTAGGTCAACTTGGTACAGTTGCAGGGATCTCAAACTGGCTGAGGCCAGTGTCCTTGGGTAACTTCCATCTGCGGACCTCCAAAGTAGCTATCTCCCATAGCTGGCATTGAAGCCCATCGTCAGCTGGAGGCTCAGCTGGGGCTGTCAACTAGAATGCTTACCCATGTCCTCTACATGTCGTTTGATCTTCTGTAGCATGGCAGCTGGGCTCTGAACAGAGTACCCTGAAAACAAAGGAAGTACTAAGATTTCCACAGCCTAACCTTGACAGTGACAAAGGATCACTTGCATTATATAATATTGCATTGAATATTATGAGGATATTCTAGAGGTGAGACAAGTCACAGATCCCTTCCAGGTCAATCTCTTCTCCGTTTCACATGCCTTACTTCAGTAGTAGGATCTGACAAAGGAACCAGCTTACTGGCAGGACAGCATAAATTCACCACAGTATCCTTACAATGAAACCTCAAGCATGATGGGAATCTCATAAATATTTGGCTGAATAATGACCAGCAACCATAACCTGGAATTGGTATGGTTGGACCCCTTCCCTTTCAGTAAGCACTGGATCTTGAAAGAGGATGCAGCCTGCTCACTTTGACATTTCCATGACATTGGATACAATAAGCGTGCCTAATTTGGAAGGTTGTCAAATCTGGGAGAGTCTTTTTTATTAGCAAATTTTGTTCTTTCACAGTTTCATAGTTGTACATTATTTTGGTCTCTCATTCTCATTTCCTTTCTGTCCCTACCAACTTCTTCTACTTCTCATGAATCTTTTTCCCTGTTCACTAGTTTTAGCTTAATTTAGTTTCCCACATAATTTAACCAGAACCATCTATGTGATCCTGAGTTTGCAACTAACCATTATAACCTGGAGGCTCACTAGTGGGTACTTAGCTAGATATCGTTCTTCTCCATCGCCCCAAAACTGTTGGTTGCCAACAGGACAGAAATGTGGTAGGACTCCTTGAGTTCTTTGCCACCTCATAGCCGACTTTTGGAAAGACCTAATGCCTGTGGGCTCCGCAGTATGCATAGTTCCTGTGATTCATAGCTGCCATGGCTTTCTGTGTCTTGTTTAGAACATGGCATTTTACAGCCCCTTTTCCAATTCTACAGAATTGGAAAAGGGGCTAATTTTGCATTCTCTCCATCTCCTTCTCCAAAATGTTCCTTGAACCTTACAGGGGTGGTGTAAATTTCTTCCTATGGCTGAACACTTAACCATTGTTTATTCTCAGAATCTTATGGAACCATAAATCACTGCAAGATATTTCTGTTTCAGGCTGATAATACTCTTTCTCTATGGATATTAACTTATATATTTAGGAAGGGATTTGATGATATGCCAATTGATCTAAGAAGCTCTCTAATGTGCTCCTAAATCATGGATTATAGGGCAGATTTACCATATTAGACATAGGCCGTCTTTTCTTGAGCAAGCCCCCAAATCAATAAGAAAGTAATTAGTTATCTCCATAACAGTGATACCACCATTATGCCAATAGACATATCTTTCCTGGATGGTTGTACTTATAGTTCATAAGATTCACAACTGTGTTGTGGTATAATTACCCCACATCAGCCTGAATAACACAATAGGATTAGGTGCCATAAAAGACATTGACATTTAGTATAATTGAAGATCAAAGAAACTGCAGCAGATATGGAGAAAAAGATTATTATTAATAATAATAATGACAGCAATAGTATAATAATAGCACTAGTACACAATAAAGCACTTAAGCTATTTAACAAGTAGGCATAATGTACAAGATAACAGAACTCATTATGTGCATAGCTTTTGGCATCAGACTGTTTAGGTCCAAATCCCAACTCTGTTGCCAAATGGTGACTTTGGAATGAGTTACTGTCATCTTTGTGCCTCCATTTTTTTAAGATGTAAAATGAAGCTAGTAATATGCCTATGTCATAAGACTGTTCAAAGGATTATTGTTTTTCCCACATTAAAGACTAATAGTGACCTTAATAAGCAAAATTATCAAGACAAGATAAGATAACACTGACATTTTACCTATTAATTTCTTATAACATCATTATTAACCAATAATACTGAATGCTGCTAGGTAGTAAGGAAATGGTTTGCATCTTATTCTCTTGCTATCTCTAGGGAGTAGGTGCTATTGATCCATTTTATAGACAAAAAGAACTGACAACTCAAGAGATATAGTTAATTTATCTTAGATAAACTACAACTGAGCAGAAGGCTTAGAATTATCATGCAGGCTACCTAAATTGCCCGGATAGAAAAGTTCCTTCGGCAGATAAGGAAAAGCCCATATTTTTTATGAAGTGTGGAGTACAAAGAGAGACTTGTGTCTTGGTTGGGATACTCTGGCTGCAGTGTGGTGATCTCAAAGTCAGGTTTAGAGTTATAGTACCATGACTAGAAGTGTGGTGAACAACAATTCAGTCTTATTGGTGCTGGTACTATGTATGACTTAGACTCAGAAAAGAGCTCAGTGATAAGGCTTATCACTTATCAGGTGGGCAGCTTTGAATGAAGCTCTGAATCTCAAGTAAGGACGGGGGCATACAAATTCTCTAGAGCAAAAGCAAGAGGCTTGGCTCAATGCAGGCTAATGGGACAAATGTTTCCTGAGTGGTTACCATGTCCATGGCTTTGGAAGTGCCAAGATAAATAACACCTATACCAGCATAAGGTCCAGTCCAGGAGTATAATCAGATTGATTCTACACCCAACCACAAATGTCTTTTGGAATTTCTTCATGTGTGAAGTTCCATAACACATTCTTGCTATTGCTGTGGTGGATTTTTGTTTATCTTTTGGAGGGCTGGTTATGGTTTCAGGCCCGAGTACTGAAGTTGGAAGTATGAAGGAAAACAGATTAATAGCAAAGTTTCATGTGGTTTGTCTCACCCATAAGCAAGCATTGCTTTTTTGCAGTTAAAAAGGAGACAAGAGATTGATTGGCATTTCGTTATTATTGTTTGATATTGAGACTTTTGATTCTTGGAGCACCTCCCAAAAAAACGGTCTGAATAGCAAGACCATACTAAATTCAAACTTTCAGGAATCCTGCTTCTGCCTCTGGAATACTAGAATTGCAAACATGCACTGCCATACGAAGCTCAGTTCTTGTTTTTTTTTTCCACACATTTAAGATGGGAATCATTACTTCTGCTTACCTCAGAGAGGGTCATTCTTGTGCTAAGCTCAGGTTAGAATTCGTATGTGTGCTACTTAAAGAAACAGGGCTGTGTAAGTAGGGTGTACTTGAATCCAAACTCCTAGGGAAGAGAACAAGATTGAGTTAAGGACCAGTTTACCATTGAATAGTTAACACCTGTAATCAGTCACTAGTTTCAGGCAGTATCTTATGACCCCAGCTTCTTATAATCATTTTATAGTCCTATGGGGTAGGATTAATCTACACCTGCCCCCTCTCCCTCTCTTTTTCTTTTAATGAGTGAGGTCATTAAAGCACAGTGATGCTAAATTGTCTGATAAAGACTTTTTTGCCAGCTAAGAGACCGAGTTCACTCTTATAACACTGGTACTACGCTACCCAGGCTTGAGAAGATACTCAGAGATATTTATACAGTTTGTTTTCAGTGCTGGGATTGGCTTCATATTGCAAAAGAAAGAGGGAGGAACTAATGATGAGGAAATGAGGGTAGGAAAGAATTGGAGTAAAAGAATTGGAAAAGTACAGAGGGAAAGAAGGAAGTGAAAAACAAAATTTGTATAGCAGCCAACCTCTCAGGAAATGCTGAATTCAGGTGTCCTCTATTCAAAATGGTGTTAACTGACCATCTGTTCTACCAGACTCATGTTAGTCCCTGGGAGGTAGTTAAAGATAAAAACAAAGCCCTTAAGACATCACTGTCTAACGGTAACTGAGCTCAAGTCCTGCTATGCAAACATTTCAAACTCCTGTTGCACCACATAGGAATAAGAAGAAAGGGAGAAGGAGGATGATTAAGGGAGTGATACAGAGAGGAGTAGGAGGAAGACAAGAAAGAAGAAAGAGGGAAAATAGTGTGGGGGAGCAGAGTAGTTTCAATAACACTCTAAAGGGCTGTAAACAGATTTTTGTGCTTATTAAATTTAGTAAAATGAAGTGACATTTTTACTAGGTACTGGTATTGGATTATGATGTGACTTACATACTACTGTTACTTGATTGTTGAAGATGATTATGTTGTAAAGTAAAGCAGAACAATGGGAGATTATTGAGGACATGCAGCATAATTATTTGCATTTCCCAATGACTCTTGGCTTGTGGTTTATTTTTATTTCTGGCCTTGACCTGGTAGTGCAGGCCATAGCCAAGCACAATGTAATTATACATTGTTGAAATAAAAATCTCTTGGAGACATCAACCTTAGACTCTTGTCCTGGGGCCTTGGCTTTTGAACCCTTGTCAGCTTTTAGCATACTTTTTATTCAATTTGGTCTTTAATTGGTGTCTGTGGAAGGAATCTGGCCACCAGAATAATTATTATCCCAGTTCCAATGACTCTTTTTATCTAAACTGGTTCCCACCCTTCTCTTTGAACTTCTTTATCTCTAGACAAAATCTCCAAAGACTACTGCAATGGAACACAGAGCCTTGGTTTCTTATATTTCATGGAACTCAAGTGAGTTTGGTATTTATTATAATAACAGTCTAAATAGGCCAACCTACTTATTAGGTCCGTGACCTTCAGAAGTTTCTAAATCAGCTTGAGTCCTCTGCAGTCAGGATAAGAACAAATATCACACAGAGTCATTGTCCAGTAAAATTATATGACAGCTCTCTGTAACCTGTAAAAAATATGCAGATGTAATATGAATGTAATCACAAATAGAACAATACTCACCCGGAGAGCAGTGCTTCTCAACCTTGCTAATGAGGCACCACTTTAGTAGATTCCTTATATTGTGCTGAAACCAACCATAAAATCATTTCATTGTTACTTAATAACTCATATTTTGTTGTCGTGATCCACAGGATGCGAAACAGTGTGGCCTAGAGTGTGGCTGGAGATTCTGTTTCTCCTTGTAAGATGTGGGTGTTTCTGTTGTATAAGGTAAAATATGAGCCTAGCACAATGTAATCCTATAGTGAAGATGAGATGGAAGTTAGGATTCTCAGCCCTGTGGATTTTGACAGGCCAAGATAGATGACTGCCATTTACTCTCAATATAAGCTTGGCTCAGTATTCAGATATCCAAATTTCAGTCGTGGTTATAGATGTAAAACTATGCCCTTACACTCAAATCCAGCAATAGAGCATTTAATATGGCATGTTTAGCACATGGCAAAAAAAATAAAAATAAGAGAATAAATAAATAAATAAACAAAAGGAAAGACTTCTAACCAGATTTTGATGGAGCACAAACGTTGTTAGTTAATTGGAAAAGAGGTAGAAGAGAAGTAAAATTGAGTAGAAGAGATGTGTGCATGCTATACACATGCCCTTCAATGTGTACATTGTTACATTTAATGAATAATTTTAATGCAATTTATAATGTATAGTCCTTATCACTCTTTTGAAAAGTGAGCCAAATTCATTCTTAAGGGTGCTTGTGTATTCAACCTGACATTCCATAGGCTTCATTCCACAAACAATACAATTATGAGAGATTTCCCACATTAATTTATTCAGTTTAGAGCCATAAGAAATGATCTAAATCTTTTTTTTCAGAATTTTTATGAGTTTTCCAAATCTTTCTCGGTTATTTTTAATTTATTTAAATAAATGGCCATTATCATTAGTAACTGGTCTATTGTATCAATTTTTTCTGCATAGTTCAAATGAGCTTTTCTATAGGGGAAAAAGCAACTCAAACATTATTGATTTATTTTATTGTCTCTGTGGTATCATCGAAGCAAGACTAATAAAAGCTCAGAGACAGAAATTGGGGTTCAACCTGAGGCACAGAGAAGCAAAACAGTCAGCCATTGGCTTTTATCTTGACCTCAATCAGAAAGTGGTGATCCTGTGTCCAGGAAACCTCAGAATAAGACTGTGACTAAGAGCTGTCCCCTCCTCTTTTTAACCCTCTCTAGTTCTGGCATGAAAGGCTTGCACCACTGGTTTCTACGGCAGTCTAGTGTGGCTAACGGGATTAAGGTCTATGTCACTGTTGCTTGGTCTATAAGGCTGGTCAGTGTGGTTGTTTTGCTTTTCTGATCCATGGGCAAGCGATATTTATTAAAATACAAATGAAATGTCACTACATCTTCCCCTTTGTCTAAAATTAAAAAAAGAAGACTATAACTAATATAAGAAAACTGTGTACAATAAATACAGTATCAGTATACAATATATACAGGCAATAAATACATCAATAATGTCTAGTCCATTTGTATGTGACAAATTCAAAGAAAATATTCCATATTTTTCTTATCTTGGTGAGTCCAAAGTCTTGTATCTAATTGATTTTCTATGATAACTTGCTTTCGGTATCAGGTAAACAGGAAAATTATGACTATAACTCTAACTATGTAGTCTTCAACTCCCTCATAGACCCAAGAAAGAAATAGTATTAACTGAGTAAGCAGAAAGTACAAGCAAGAGACTTCCAAAATTTATGAGTAATGTCAGAAACAACTGACTACCTGGACAGTCACCCAAAGTTTCTCTACAACACTGGGGCATCCATCTTGGCCCACAGGCCTAGCATATCTGACAGACTTTTCTATGAAGTAGGAAATTTGAAAATTGAAGTTTTGCCTGTATGGGCAGTTTCTGAGTCACTTGTTTTCCTGCCTACCTATATTCTGCCCTATTCTAGGCCAAAACAGCTTCTTTATTAACTAATGGTAATAAAACATATTCACAGCACATAGATGGCATCCCACATCATGTCATAATACAACTGATATAAACAGATTCAAGACGAAGCAATCAAGAGCATTCTGAGGGACATGAGCATTCTCTACTTGTTATCTGATGGAAGACTGGAGGTTACTTTTCTGGAAGTAACTTTCATAAAGGTCAGTTGTGAGAGCCTTTCCTACTGGAGGTAGACACTTTTTATTCTAAGTTCTTCTTTTGTAATATTTAGATGATTTTTCTTTTATTTTCTTTTTGTTTTTTTCAAGATAGGGTTTTTCTGTGTAACAGGCCTAGCTGTCCTGGAACTAGCTCTTGTAGACTAAACTGGCCTTGAACTCACAGAGATCTGCCTGCCTCTGCCTCTCGAGTGCTGGAATGAAAGCTATATGCCACTACTGCCAGCTTAGAAGATATTTTATTAAATTTTTGAAAATTTTATATATTGTATTCTGACCATATTCATCACCATGCCCCAATTCCTCTCTTGTCCATCCATGCCCCATACCCACCGAACTTTCTATACTCATTTTTCCTTTAATCTGTAGAGTCCAACTTGTGCTGCCCATGTATTCTTAGATGTATCACCGTACTGGAGCATGGTTGACCTACCCGCCATCAACATGTCTTTCATAGCAGTTGTATGTAGTGAGCAATCGTCTGTATGTCCTAACTATTCTCATCTGCAAAACAATATAATATCAGTAATTCCTCTACAGGGCCACTGTGATGATGATTCAAGATATGAAGGTGGCATTCATAAGCACATAAATAATGGCCAATACATACCAGCACCTTTTGCAATTGCCTTTACTGTTATTAAAGTTGTATCTCTGTGCTGATATGGAATTATATAGGGATTAAATGCTTGTATGTAAAGTCGTAATTTTATCATTTTGTTAATAGAAGAAATTGAGAGAAAACAGATAGGATATTGTAATTTGTAAGATTTTCCGGGAGTCGTTTGAAAGACAACCTGAAATAAACAATTTGAAAGATAACCTGAAAGAAACAATGAGCTTGCCGGGCAGTGGTGACACCACCTTTAATTCCAGCTCTCGGGAGGTACAGGCAGGTGGATCTCTGAGTTCGAGGCCAGAATGGACTACAAAGTAAATTCCAGGAAAGCCAGGACTGTTACGCAGAAAATCCCTGTCTTGAAAAAACAAAACAAAATAAATAAATAGAAAGAAAGAGAGAGAGAGAGAAAGAGAAAGAAAGAAAAGAAAGAAAGGAAAGAAAGAA
>LOJH01009265.1:1521-28640 GCA_001685095.1 Ellobius talpinus
CTTTCTTTCTTTCTTTCTTTCTCTCTCTCTCTCTCTCTCTTTCTTTCTTTCCTTTTATAATTCTGCTATGTAGTTCAGAGTGACCTCTGACCACTCACCTACTTCTGATTCCCACATTCTGGGATTCTATGTGTAACGCCCTGTCCAGCATCACCATGTGGTAACACCCTGCCCAGCATCACCATGTGTATAACACCCTTCCCAGCATCACCTCATGCGTAACACCCTGCCCAGCCTCACCACGTGTGTAACCCCCTGCCCAGCCTCACCTCAGTTAACTCACAGTTTTCACCAAACAACAATGGAGACCATCACAGCCATGTAAGAAATGAAGAGGAGTTCATCTCTCATCTCTTTAGCTTTTAATTGTCTTTATATTCAGCTTTCACTACATAATGCAATACTGAATTTTCTCACCATTTGGGAAGCAGGCAATAGCTACCTTTACTGCCTGCTCTTTTCTTCTTGACAATTGGTGGAGTTATTATATTATACGTATGACTGTCCAATGAGTAAAAAGCCAGCTGTCACTCTGAGTGACACATAGACCCGTGTCTCTGTTCATTTAATTGAGTGGTCGTATGGATGGCTGTGTGTCACTTTACCTTCAGAAAACTTCTGTTCAACTTCCATTGTATTGAACACATTCTGGGTTTGATGCTTCAAGGAGGAGGTGGTGAAGGCGGAAAGCACTGACAGTTTGACAGATTTGTAAGTGTGAACACAAGTCTGAACACATTTCCTACTTCAATGTGTATATCTTCCACCAACAGTTGTGTCGTTCCTCTTTGCAAGTGACAGCTAGTAGAGATTTAATCTTTCATTTCATAAAGGGAAAACAGATTCTTGAAACATCTAAGAGTTGAGCTAATCTGTTTTTAAGATTTGGACATAGTTCCTTAACAAGGTTCCTCTATGGTTGAATGGGAATAATAAAACCACTGCTGTGTCGACCCAATTGTACCTGTCCTCTTGCTCCAAGTTAAGGCAACAATGTGTGTCTGTAGTTGGTCTCCTTGATGTTACTGAGTCACAAGGATGAGCCTAAAAATGAAGTGGTCTTCTTAATTGGCTACAGGTGATGGTCAATGAACTGGTGCTTCTCTTAGCAGCATCTAACATACAGGTTTTGTCTTAAGTATCCTGTGATGTTAAGCGACAATTCTAAATTGTCCTAGACCAGTTGGCATAGTCCTCTGCTTGTTTTAATAGTCCATTATAAAAGTTAAGAGTTACACTCATCAGGCTTGGATTTGGGAGTAGGTAGAGGAGGGTCCTTTATTTTCACTCTGAAAGTTGGAGGAGTCCAGGCAATTTATCCTTCATCCAAACACCAGTGCCATCACATTTGTGAGGAGCCTGACACTCAGATTGGGTCTGCAGGTAAGAATAGTGGGGAACGTTAAGTAGAGTGGTCAACACGTTGATGATGAGAATGTTGAGAATGGTGAGAAGTTGATGTTTGGAGTTGGAAATGAAAGAACATTGTAACAATCTGTTTTTACAGACACAAGTAGTCACTCTAAAAATGATTCTGTAATGCTGTGCAGATGTGAAGATGCCATTAAAGATGTTGAGGGAAGGAACTTGGTGTTACAGTGTTGTATTTTACATCCAATCCCTGGAACAAAGTTATGCTCATCCCCAGAGAACATTCGGAATCTAGTGGCCTCTCATGACTTTCTCCTCTGCTCCTCTACACCAAGCTACCATCTACTCTTCCCTGGTTTGTTATATAGCTCTTTAGATTTCATATTTCCACTTCGGCTTTCTGTAAACTATTCTCAATGCTATGGTCAACAATTTCCTTTGAAAATATAAGAACATGCTTCTTAGTATCTTTCATTTCCTTCTGTTCTTTGAGTGGAGTAAAATTCTATCATCTACAAAAAGCTCCACATCCTGTCATCTCTGTTTCTCCTCTCCCATCCACATACCCCTACAAACCCACCATCTGACCCCCATGTCACACCACTGGTTTCTATAATGAAAGCATGCTTTCTCTCTTTCTTTCCAACCTAACGGATAGCATTTCTTGTTGTTTACTTACTTATTATTTTGCTATGTTATTTTTGTATTTTTATTTATTTTTCTATATTCGTCAGTAGAATGTTATATTGAAAATATATATAGTATGTGGTACACACACACACACACACACACACACACACTTAATTGAGTGAATAAATTTCCCGGGATATAAAACTAAAACAGAAAAATTAAAATTGGGATTTTTTTTTCTTAAGGAGATGGAACATTGACAGATAATCTCAGATGAATTTATCTATCTACCAAAAGTTTTTAAACGCTTTAAAATTCATTACATAAGTAATCAAGGAACAAATAAACTACTCAATTGTAAATTCTTAAATGCTAAAACTGGGTTTTCAGAAAGAGATTTGATGGCACACACAGTTAAAAGAGCTATCATAGACACCTATGTCCCAGATGAAGTGGGAAGGAGGTTAAAGGGAATGGGTCCTGCCACTGCTATTAATTTTACCTCTTCATTGGGAAGATGAGTGCCAGGGAGAAGGTACAGCTTGTTAGAAGGGCTCAGAGGCCTTTGTGTTGCATATCTCTGAGATAGTTAGAAGTAATAACTGAGAAACATATGACATCATGCCTCATCATTTTGCTCAAGTCCTGAAATTCAGTAATGCTGTAAGTTGAGCCATAAGCTTTTCTTTTGGAGTTGTGTTTTATAACACAACACATATAACACATGAAGGGTAAGTGGAAAACACTGTAATTGTGTGTGATCTGTTCTAAATATGTCGCATTGAAAAAGGTGAAGTTAATAAAGTCAGCCTTTAAATTGCTTGGTTAATGTATCCATTTGTAAATATTGATTGGATTTTTCACTTGTGTCAGGCACAGTTCTGAATAGTGATACAAGATCTAAAAAAATGCTCGCTGTTTCTCTTTACAACTGGGATACACAGGTAGATGAAATAGTAGTTACTTACTGTGCAAAAAATATTATGATAGAGTCACATAAAAAGTACCATGGGAGGTAATAAGAAAGAAATATCTAACCAATCACAGAATGATATTGTTTGTAGTATCTAGGATTTAAATGTGAAGAGGCAGCATTTCAAGAGAAAAGGCAGTATTCATGGTTTCCTGTGCACATGAGTGTGCGCGCATAGAAAAACATGCACACACACATTCACACACACACACACCTCTCTCTCCATGTGTGTATAACCTCATATCAACAAACATAGCAATCCTAACATCAAAATAAGTTTATACCATTTTAAATTAATCGAGTTTGATAGTTGAATTCATAAAAGATACAGCATCTTTATAGGAGATGGTTCAATAGTTAAAATTTGAGAGTGAGGTTCAGGGCAAAGGCTGGATTATAAAGTGCTATTTCACTATTAGGAGTTGTATGTAGACAATGGCTAAAGCTGCCAGCATCAATGAGATCACTCAGAGAGTCAAAACGAAGAGAGGGAATAATTTCTTCTGATTTGGTGTCAGGAGAGAAACCTGGGAAAGAAATGTTGGAAAAATATCCAGAGAATCTAAATCAGAACCTCAGGACCAATTAGAATGTCAAATGGGAAATTAATAAAAAAAAACAAATCAAAGCACACAAAAATAACCTTGTCAAATGATTCAATCAGAATGACGGCACTGAAGTACAACTGGCAAGAGAGACCAAACTGTAGATAGTTTGTGAAGTGATGAACAGGCTCAAAGTTCTAAAATGATTTTTTTAGTCCTTAGTGTGTCCTGCCAAAAATAATTTAGGAAACAGAAATAAATCAGGTAAGATGTTCTGGGTGTGGCCTTTCCACCCTGGTGATAAACACTATCACCTGATTTCTGTTAGTCTCATAAAGCTATAAGGTCCCTCTGCCCAATTCAGGTTTGGATGGAGAACACAAGATTTATGGAGTTTTACAAATCAGGTCTATCATGCCAAGAGGAAGGTATAGCATGGATCCAATTACACAGGCTCTGTCTCTCTCCAACTCATGTTTTCTTGTCCTCTTTGTTCCTCTAAAGTTTCTCTGTGACTTTTAATTCCCACCCTTTTGACCCACACAATATTCATCTTGTTGTGGGCCATGGTATTTATGAAGGGTCAAATCACAGAAACTAATAAAATGCAGATAATAACATTTTGTTGACCATATGGCCCATCTATTTCTTACCGAGTTTAGGGATGTCGTGTAGGGCAAGTGGGAAGTGGGCACTGAGACGCTTAAGGATTCTGGTGGGAAGCGCTGTGATTACTGACTGGACAAAATGCGGATGAGCTGGTCTGTGTCTAATCCTCTGTGGCTTCCTGTATGACACACTGTAATGAAAACACCACCGCAAATTACAAGAGTTGTCAAAATAGGCTACTAGGAAACTTCTTTACTCTGGAGTTTGTTAACCAAAGATGAATAGCATGTTGCAGGGCACACATAGCCGCCTGGCTTTCTATGGACATACACAGAAGTGGAGCAATTGAGATCCAAGGAAGGTGGAAAGTATTGGGGATTGAGAGAATATTGTACTATAAATGGGAGCATAGAACTCAGTAGAACATGAAATTTCATTCATGGGTCTAAAAATCATACTTACTTTGTTGTTGTTGTTTTGAGACAGGATTTCACTAGGTAGCCTTGGCTAGCCTGGAGTTTCCTATGTAGACCAGGCTGGACTCAAACTCACAAAGATCCACTTGCCTTAGCCTCTCAAGTGCTGAGATTAAAGGTGTGCACTACCATACTCTGCCGACATCTACTTTTGAATGACAAGAATTTGGTTTGAGTTTTGAACGTCGTCTGCCTTTTTAATTTTTTTCTGTACTTAACGTTGCTTAAGAGATTTTGCAGTGTGTGATGCAATAGTTAAATGCAAACTCCTTTCCATAAAAATTTCTAAGTATTTCAGTCCTTCCAGGAGATTTATATATAAAAACCATGTGCTGGTGTCATGCCATGCAGCTTCAAGGTATTTGAGAAACTAAAAGTTCTGAACAAAATTCTTATTGGAGCCACAGTGTTACAACAGTAATAGACGCAATGCCAAGCGCTTTCCCAGATTTTCTCATTTACTCCTCTGAAAATCTCTAGTCGTGTTCCTTTGTCTCCTCTTGTTACACAGAAGGTGTCAGAGAAGGGTATTCACAGGGGGTGCAGGGCTGAGTGATGCTCCAACCCAGAGTCAGAGGCCAGAGCCACATCCCTTTGCTTAAGGCCGACCTGTTTTATGCCTCATTCTGCACACAGTCTAGTGTGCTGCCTACACAAGCCTCATAACGGCATGAAGTAGACAAAACCCAGAAACAACTGATAATTTGAGTATGAGGTCCGTAGACAATTAAGTGACTTACTTATAATCTCTCACACACAAAAGGCAGACTGGACTGCATTTTAGGTTCCTTGCTCTGTTGTACACTTGTTGACAGCTAACTCATTTATTTTAGAGTCTAGAATTCTTCCTTGTGGGGAGAGGGAATCAGTGAAATATTTCTCTTTGTGGATCTCATTGTGTATTGCTCTACTTATATGCAGATGTTTTAATATCTTTAACATGTCTCTTAAAGATAAAGAAACAGGAAAGCAAATGAACTTCTCTGTGATTTGTAATTCCAGGGGTGATGACAAGGTAATTTTTAGGGGTCAGAGAGGGATTTGGAAGAACAAAGTGTTGGGTATAGCTCAGGTTCTCACAGAAGGACCAGCTCTCCAGAAATAAACACCATGAAACCCCTTTGAGTTGCTGTGGAGAAAATGAAACAAAGATTTCAGTGCTTTTGATTGAGTCTGAAGCTTCCAATTTGTTGCTGTCCTTCTGTTCTCCCATCCAAAGCCGAGAGAGATGCAGGTAAAGGCACCAGATCCATGCCTGGCTCAGCCATCACCCAGGAGCCTTGCTCTGCAGTAGACGGGAACAAATACAGAGACATACAGACAATACGCAGAGCAGGAGACCTTAGAATACTCAGTATTTGGTCTTAAAAGGGACAATTAGGGCTATGTAGAAAGCCCTTGTCTAAAAATAAAACTGTCAGAAAGCAAAAATAAAAACTTAAAACCAAAACCAAGCAAGCAAACAAACAAAACCCAAAAAACCCTTAACCAATAAAACCAAGCAAGTCAACAAACTAACCATCTGCTGCCCCAAACCTTATAAGCTAGTTAGTTAGAAAAATACAGCATAAACATGCACCTATTGCTCTATTAAACAGTAGGTGAGGAGCAATAGGCAAAGAAGGTGAAAGACACCCAAAACACTGGCCATCTTTCAAGGAAGAGGCTGTCCTGAGTAGGAGGCAATATGGCAAGAATATTAACACAAGACCCAAAGTGAGAATCACCGTAAGGGAAGTACAAAGTACTGTGTGGTTCAACAGGGGTGGGAGCACATCTGGTTGTGGGTAATCCAGAAAGTTTCATAGGGTGGGTGAGGTTTCAACAGGGGAGGGATGTATGTCAGGTGAGAACAGGGGAAATTCTAGCAGAGTGGTTTTCAGAGAGAAGGATTAGGAGGAAGTTTGTATATTTTACCCTAATTTATTAAAACTACAAGCCTTTTAATGGTTATCTGAAAAGAGGAGAAACATGAAATATACTAAAATTATACCTGAATTATATGTTGATGGCTATTTTCTTCTAAGGAAGTTGAAGAGAGCTATGTGATCAAAATAATTGGAATAACTATATGTCCTCTGTAGTAGCTGGGGACTGAAAAAGAATCTAGTGTCTAAGTAATTGGCCCTAATGGAAAAGTCACTGTTGAGTTAAAAACAGAGTTGGTAGGATCTTTCGAGTTTCTTCTGCTCCTCCATAATACAAAGTGGAATTTAAAAATGGGCAATATTTATGAAATGAGAAGAAAAATGTCGCAGATCCTATTTGCGATCTATAATTTTAATAACAATTTCTTCCTAAATATGTTAAGTTTACAAAGGTCTTTACCTCACAATACTCCAAAACTATTTTACACCTGATAAAAATCTCATAGCTCAGCATGCTAGAATGCTTGAGACTCATTAAAACATGCCAAATACATTCATTTCCAGTTATCAAGTAAATGAAAGTTCCAGAGGGTTGCTCTGTTGAGCATAGCCTCTATGACATATGTGTGGCTACTCCCAAGGGCTCTCTTGTGGTTATTACAGACATGAACTCAGTTCTTAGCTCATGGAGACCCTTAGTGTTTCAGGGTAGAAAGTAAAGTTTCTCAGGAATTCTTACCCAAAATGTTTAGGTTGCTGGCACTCAATCATTTTTCAAGGAATAAAGGCACCATGGAAGGTTAGAATGAGAGAAGCCAGGGGTTGGGGGAGTTTGGCATTGGCCAGTTTTTAGATGAGATTGTGAGGAGTCCTGTAAGTAAAGTATAAGCTCAGACAAAAGGAATTTCCTTCAGAGTAAACATGATATTCTAATCACATGATTTAGAGCTCTTCTAATCTGGTTCCTCTTAATTCAGTAACAAGAATCTTGAATAAACTGAGAAATGACTAACCTGTTAATCCATGTTAATCAAATATCAGGAAATCCTAAATTTAAATGACACAAGTGATTCATTTTCAAGAGTTTCAAAGCCTAAGGAAATCATCTAAAGAAGATTCTTTCTTCCCATTTTAACCTTTCATTTCCTTTTTAGTTTTTATAACTTCTTAGACCACAGACTCACACATACACACATGTATTACTTCCTACTAATTCTTGGAGAATTTTGTAAATTCTAAATGGAGTTGGTTGTGGGAGTCTAGGGTCCCTACTTGGAAACAGGAGGCAGAAAGCAAGGTGCAGTGATGGGCAGTGATGGGCAGAGTTGTCAACAAGAGTGGGTTCCCTACCTGGAGCACAGGCCATAGTGTGGGCAGAGTTGATGGTAGAGTCTAGGGTCTTTACCTGGAGAGGGGTGGAAAGTGGGCTATTAGGATGGATGGGGTTAGTGTTTTGAATCTGGAGCCCCTGCCTGAATTCAAGGCCTGGAGGACAGGCCATGAGCTTCTAGTTCCTTTTAAACATAAAGAGTTTACATTTTATATATATAATGAGGTACACATGGTTGTTTCCGAGTTTTAGAAATTGTAAGCAAATCTACTTAATGCCAATCTGTAGAAGTATACAATGGAAGAAAGAAAGCATATTCAACAAATGGTGCTGGCACATGTATTTTTAGTAGGTCTAAAATGGACATTTGAGTTCCAGGTTATTTGTTTTCAGCTGCTATTTCTTTCCTGGAAGGTCTTTGGTCAATGTCAGGGCTGGTAGAACCTGATATTGGCATCTCATGTGTTTTGTTCAGATCACCAAGGAATGGAAGTTCCTGCTTCCAACTTCAGGACTCCTCCTGCTCGTTTGGTGACTGCTAAATCTTTCCTATGATTTCATTTTTATCTTGAGTACAATTCTGCCTAATATTTCTTGAATCTGCCTCTCTTTTTGTGATCATCATGGATTTAATCAACTTATATTTCCAACCTGACATAAGACCCAGCTCATCACAGGGTCTTTTTAGAAGTCCCTTTTATTTAATGGCAAACTATCTTCTCTCTGAAATTTATATGAAAGACATTAAGAAAAAGAAAGTGGTGCATTCAAAAACTTTGGTGTTCCAAGCTAAATAAGATTGTGTCGTCTCCATTTTAAAACCATGTGGGCTTTTGTGTTTTTCTAAAGGAAAAAAATCCTCTACAAAAGATTAAATATATAATTAAACCTATTTTTGTAATAGCTAATTTAATTTTATTATTAGCTTTTCAAGAACAATACGAACAAAGTCTTTTTATAATGCGTTCCTGGAAAGCAAATGTCAGCTGTCAGTTCTATCACAACTGAGATCTCTTTGTGGTGAAATCAAACAACACGAACTCTTCCCTCCTCTCATGTACCAACAGTTTCTCAATGCAATGATGACTTGACTTATTCATTTAACAACTGTTTACTGAGAGCCTACCTTGGGCAGAGCATTGTTCTCGGCACCAACTATAAATGAAGCCATCCCAGATTCCATCATTCAGCTCTGACAATGTATTCTATTAACACCATTTACAAGCGTGAATCATTCACACTGTTACAAAGATTATACAATGTATCATTTAGGAAGGGAAAATAAAGCTCTCCTCTTTTTAACCTTTCTTTGTTTCAGATTTCCTGGGGTTAACTACTTTTCAGATACTCAAAAGTATAATTTTAGGTTGTTCGTTATGCATATATCAAATATAAACATTCATTTGCACAAACTAAAACAAAATGGGACAATATTAGAGAATTGTTTGCCAATTTGCTAATGATTTATATAGAATAAGTAAAGGCAAAGCCATAGTTTTTGTCACTCTATTGTTTTAAGGACAGACAAATCAGTATTGTTATGATCTGTATTTAAAACCCAATTTAGAGTTCTTTATTTTAATTTCGAATCCATCTGTATAAACAGTGTATATAATACCTACACAGAATGTTGTATACCTAGGCCTTAAATCATCAATAATTCAAAAGTCAAAAATGCAGCCTTGTGGCGATCTTTGGTATTTCAAAATCATTACATTTAATATTTACATACTGAGAAAACTTTGACTATTTCCATGTGACTTTTTGTTTCGTATGTAGTTTATGCTCACTGTAACTGGTAAGTTTTAGATGAATACTATCAAACCTTGCTCTTGCCTTAGAAGTGCCTTTTATGATGCCATTTTATTTGATCAATAGAAAACATGAAGAATAAATAATTCGCATTTCTTAACAAAGCTGAGATATGATTTTTTTTCATTCTGAGCATTAATGAATGCTACATGGATGAAGTAGCATACTAGTTGCTGTCTATTGAGCTTTAAATAATGAGAACAGTTGTATGCATTATTACAATACAATGCAATGATATCTTTAGAATACTTTTGAGCACTTGATTGTATAAACTGGGGGATCATTCAACACACTAAGAAACCAACCTCTAAATTTCAATGGCCTATTTCAGTAGCTGTTGATTACTAGCCTAACAGCAGTATAGTGGGTGCTTCTGTTTATTCCATGGAGTGATACATGGATCAAAGCTTCTGTTACCTGGTAGATCCATGGTACCACAGGTTATGAGAGATTTCTGCACCCAGCCTGTGATAGAGGCACATACCTAGTGAGATTTTCACCTAACTAAGGGCATTTGGGGGCTATTAGGTTAGACACATGGCTTGCAGTCTTAAGGAATGGTTCTTAGGCTAAAATAAAAATATGGGGTGTGTGTGTGTGTGTGTGTGTGTGTGTGTGTGTGTGGTGTGCACTAAAGGGGAAGGTTAGTTATGGCTGTGTTGGTAAAGAAGAATAGAAACCAACTTTACCTTAAACTCTTAGAATTTCATCAAGAAAACTATCAATTTTTGAAATAGTATTTTTATTGATTCTCTGAAAATTCCATACAGTGTATTGTGATCATATTCAGTTCCCTCCTCCTCCAATATACTCTTTGTCCACGTTCTCCTCCATACCCACCCTATTGGAATTTCTTCTCCCCCTCCATTGAGTCTACTCCGAGTTGCTGACCACTCCTGAGTTTGATGCCTGCCCTGTGATGTGGTCCATCTACCAGGAGTCACATCATTAAAGAGCACCGACTTTCCAGCTCTCAGAAGCTGTCAAGTGCTGATAGCTCTTCAACTAGTTGTGGGATTTTGTGCCCACTTTACTCCCTTTATGGTGGGATTCTTTTTTTTTTTCTGGTTTGAGCTTGAGCCAATCTTGCGTGTGCTGTCAGTTTAACTGAGAATTCATATGTGCCTTACTGAGTCCAGATAAAGACAATTTCCTTTGTATCCCCTACCACCCCTGACGCCTCTTTGAAGTGCCCTGTGCCTCTTCGGGAGGGTGTGAAATGCCCACGTCCCTTAGGGATGAGTACTCCACAGTCCATTGTTCTCTGCATATTGACCAGGGAAGGGTCTCTGTGTCAATTAGCTACCACGAGAAGAAGCTTCTTTGATATTTATCAACTTTTAAAAAAGAAAGTTCACGCAGGATGAGATTCGCGAGCTTCGGTTTAGGTGTGTTTGTTTGAGGCTCAAAACACTTTTTTTTTGGAACTTCATTCTTTTCATGTGGAGGTGACAGTGAGGCCTGAGAAGCCTCACTGGGGCTGTAGTCAAGTAGATACTGAAAAGGCAAAGAACTTCCATAGAGGTTGCAGCCAGGGAGACCTTCCCATGTGTGGAATGTGGGTCTTTCAGAGGACTGTCCCCTGCGGCTACCAGACCTCAGACTATCTGCACAAGTCAGACTTGCTCCACACTCGTGGGTTCTGTGCAGCTCTCACACATCTCACTTCCAGTAGGACTTTCACCATGGCTACTGCGCCGTTCCTGAGCACTGGATGAGTGTGGGACAGATGGGTTCACATTTGAAAGTGATTTGGAGATGACTCTGAATCTGTCATATGATGGACTTTGATGCGGATGCCAAGAGGATGGGCCGCGGACTCCTCCTTTAGGATCTTGAATGGAAGCCAGATGTGGGAACAACGGAGCCAATGGAGAATTGGGGAACAATGGAGCCAATGGAGAACAAGGGAGAATTCTAAGGACCCAGAAGAATAGACAGTGACATATTGATGCTCCCTCTGTGTTTCATCTGATTCTCTAAAGTTTCCACTCTACGTCCCTATTATGTGTGACACCATCCCTTGATAAATCTGGTGCAGTACAAAGCATGGGGTTGGGAAAAAGAGACTGAAATAGACAAACTGGGCATGTTCCGGAGAAGTCTAACTTCTCACAAAGTTACCCATTAATGGCATAGACAGTAGATGTAAATGGCAGAAGGTAGAATCTATAGGTGTGTGCATGTGCCAAGTGTGGGGTCACAGTTCACACTCACTGGAGTCCTGAGATGGTGCTATTACCACGCTTACTTCACAAATATGGGAACCAGCGCGGAAGAAGTCTGAGAAGGTTTTCAGTAACAGTGCCGGTGGAAGTGACCTTAAGCAAATTCATAAACAGGGCAGGAGGCCAAGTCTGAGAGTGTTTAAGAACTAAGGTCAGAGCATCAGAGAGTCCTGCTTCGTGACAGTTGATGTGTTTACGTGAAGACAAGTGGAGGGAAGGAGGCAGCAGCGACCGGTTGACTCCAAACCCACATTATGAATTTGTCTAACCAGGTGACAGCTATGGAGGGAAGAAATTTATGATTTTTTTATTTTTATTTCAAGCTGTTTTGCTTTACTTTCCTCCTTTTCTTGTATTCTGATAAGAATCTATATGGAATACATTCAGCTAAAGTACATGATAGTTACTTAATAAGTCAAATTAAAAATTCCAAATACTTGTTTAATACTGTATACAATTAGTATAATAAAGAAAATTATACTTTGGAATTGTATAAGGGAATGATTTTTCTTTGGAACATATTTTTACGGGAATAGAGTAAATAGAAAAGTTGATGTGTTGGCATTTGACAATTGTTTTTCTTTAAAACAAGTTTAATGTATTCTTGAAATTGATTTGTTCTTAGTACCACTAAACCATGAATCCCATAAAATAATGAGGTGTCATTTACTATATTTTGTGATAAGATGCACTCAGTTTTATTGTGTAATAGAGGAAATGTTTCCTTCTATTAAACATTAAATTGGAGGTCAGTACTCTTACCTTTTTATTATTAGAGTTCTAGTTACCCATTAGCTTATTATTCTGAAGCCTTGCCTATATTTCTTAATTTCAAATTCCAATAATCATTACTAGAAACTCAGAAAGAAAAACGTATAATTCTGTCAACTCTAGTAACATTGGTTAGGTTATATATGTTTTCTGATTCTTTCCATTTTAAAATAATATTAAGAGCTTATATTATGACAATATTGTTGGCCTTCTTTAAACTTTTTCATGAAAAGAGAATGCATGCATAGAAAATGGAATCAAATGTATGGTGGCTTATGCATTCTGGCTGGTTAAGATTTTCTGAAATAGTCATTCTCTGCAGCAAAAAAATTCTTTAACGGGAGGTGAAAGCTACAGTTATCTGGGTATGAAGGCAAGCATTTAGAATGCAGTTAGGAATTAAACGAGTCTAGGAAAGAGACAGTCATGGGTCCTCCACTGAGACACGGGACTTCATTAGCCATTGGCGATTGGCTCGGCTAGGTTTTCAATACCAGGCATGATTTTGTTCCTGTTGAGTAGATCTTTGATGCTATCAGATAGCTATTGGTTACCACCAAGATATGAGTGCCACTCTTGCAATCCTAGGATAATTTGACATCCTAGGATATCATTGTTGCAGTTCTTAAGCATCATGGCCAGCTAGGAATATTGGTTGCTTTCCTCCCTTGCTAGCTTGCATAGCACTTCTAGTATTATGAAAGCTAGAACTCAGAGAGGAGGCTTTTGGGCCTCTATCCTTCTAAATCCTGTGTCTGAAATGCTAGGATCTCTTGGACTCTTCTGCTCAGTAATTCAAATGCAGGTTCCTTATGCTTGGTACTGGGGCTTTGTTACATATCTATGGTTCTTGGGGGAAGCATTACCCCAAGGTGAATAAATTTATTTAAACTATATCCATTAGTTATGTTTTTATTATTCTGATAAAATACTACTAGCAAAGTAACTTTTAAAGTAATACATTTAATTGGGCTTACAGTTCCAGAAAGTCAGAGTCTATGATGACAGAGTCATGTCTGCATTGAAGCAGTAATGACTGATAGTCCACATCTTGAACTGCAAATAGGAGGCCATAGAGCATGCTGGGAATGGCACTAGTCTTTTTAAACCTCAAAGCCCATTCTTAATGACATCTTTCATCCAGCAAGGTTTGTACCTAATCCTCCACTAATAACCACCAACTTGAGACATAGTATTCAAGTGCTCAAGACTTATGGGGGCATCTCATTCAAACCACTACATTCTATTTCTTTGCCCCCAGCCTTGGGCTGTATCATAATACAGAAAGGATTTTCCCCAATTTCAAATGTCCCCATTTTCTTTCAGACTCCAACCTGTTTAAAAGCACAAAATTCAAAATCTCTTCTGAGACTCAAGGCGACCTCTTAACAGCAAAGTCCTGTAAAATAAAATAAAAAAAGCAAATTATATACTTCCAACACATAATGGAACATGATATATATATTACCATACAAAAAGGCAAGAATCTGGGCACAGTATGAAAATACTGAACCAGAATAAGACTGGAATCCATCAGGTCAAACCTCAAAGCCATGTCTGATGTCAGAGAGCTTAGAAAGTTCCACTCTTCTGTCTTTGGTTCCTGTAACATACTTATGTCTTTGGGGCTAGTTCTCTAGCCTCTGTGCAGCGCTCCTTGGCAGGTATCCCACAGCTCTGGCATGATGAACATCTTAAGATTGCTAGCCTACACAATAGGCTTTACTTTCATAGCTTCAATCAATGACCTCTCAGATTGCTGGGGGAAAAGGATGTCATCAACACTCTTACCCAGGTGATGAACACTGAGTAGCATGGCAAGACATGCCCATGGGTGCAATAGTGGTACCAATGGTATGGGGGTGACCAATTACTCTCTGATTACATGTAAGGTCCATTTAACTGATAGAAACATGTCTAGCGCTGTAAATGACTGGGGTGCTCACAGGACCCAAGGGTGCACCACCTACTATTATTTTCATAAATGGACATGGAATCAAACTTCCTCTAAATTTGTATTTCTGTTCACATACGTTAATGTACCACTCAGATTTCATCCAAGGAGTTTCTTTGTGTATTGAAGGGCAGTTAACACAGAAATTCACAACTGGTTATAGTGTAGAGAAGTGATAGACACAAGTTAGACATATATATATATATATATGTCTATATATATATATATATATCACATCACATCACATTCTCCTCCAAAGCTCAAGGTTTTCTACACTCATGAATTCAAAACTGCTGTGGAAACCTGCACACAATCAAGTCAGTCAATATTCTAGCATGGACTAGGAATGCGTTCTAACTGAGGAGCTATGGAGAGCTGCAAGTTATCGGCAGAGAGTCAGTTTTCTCTAAGAATGTGACTCTATTAGGTCTGTGGTGGCTTGAATAAGTATGGCCCCCATAGATTCATTTTTTTGAAGCTTGGCCCATAGGGTGTGGTACTATTAGGAGGTGTGACCTTGTTGGAGGAAGTGTGTGACTGTGGGGGTAGGCTTTGAGGTCTCCTACATTCAAGCTACACCAAGTACGGTACACAGTCTCCTTCTGTTGCCTACAGACCAAGATGTAGAACTCTCAGCTCCTTCTCCATGTCTGCTTGCATGCCACCTTACTTCTTGCCCTGACAATAATGGAATAAACCTCTGAGACTGTCCCAGTTAATTGTTTTCCTTTATAAAAATTGTTATGGTCATGGTCTTTCTTCACAGTTACAGGAACCCTAATTAAGACAGTCAACCAAATTTCAGCAAATGGCTCCACACTCAGAATATTTGGACAGCACATTTTAGAGTTGGTGGCTTATTATTATTATTATTATTATTATTATTATTATTATTATTATTACATGAAGTTGTAGGGGGTGGGAAGGTGGGGTGGATCTGAGATGAGTTAAGAGAAAAGATGTATACAATTGGTACATCAGATGAAATTCTCAAAGAATTAATAATAAAAATAATAGTTTTTAAAGAGACACGGTGTTGGAGAGCTGCTCAGTAGTTAAGAGCACTGGCTACTCTTCTGGAGAACCCAGTTCAACACTCAATACCCACATGGTGGTTCATAACTGTTTGTCATTTCAGTTCCAGGGGACCCTGACGCAGATGGTGTATCGCAGAAGCACATGCAGGCAAAATGTCCAGAAGCCACCGAAAATAAAGGTAAAAACTGGCAAGAGATAACTAATAAAATACAAACATTCCTGAGATGACCCTTGAAAACCCAACACAATGAATATGTTATTTGTCCTCCCCCACAGATGCTAGAGTTCATGAAACGTCTTATACGAGAAGCCAAGGATCCCTTTGTATGGGTGAAAAGGATTTTGTCTTTTTAGCTATCAAATGAAATCGCTCACTTTGAGCCTCATGTTCAGAATACACAGTGCCAGTTAAAAATAACAACTATTTGACTTCAAGAAAATTCTTGTTTTAAAAACGACTTAATTGACATGACATAATAGGCGTGCAATGCTCAGTGGTGCAATCTAATGCTAGCATGCGCTTTTTCCTGTGGTCTTCATCACTGTTGCACAAGGCTAGACTTGTGCAATTTTGTCAGTGTTCTCAGAACCTGTGCAACCGTGTAATGAACTCTGAGAAGGCAATACCGCCATAAAATGCTGAACAAGCAGACTCCAACTAACGTGGAGATACTTTGTGAGTCACACCAGAACTCCAGAAGCAAATGATATGGGTCTTTATTTTGCATTTTATTCCTTGGAATAAATCTAATATAATGGCATGTTAGGAATGTCCTGAAATTCTAAAGGATAAATAAAATGATATCTTACTTTGTCTGCGGATGAAAATTTTATTGCATCTACCCATTGTAACTGTAATGAGTGAAGGATTTTTTATTTTACAAAGAATTCTGGTCCTATAGTTTAAACCTGTAATTATGACTCTGGTAAGCCTCATGTAAATATGTGAATTCAAACGTTATCTGCCTGACTTAAGTTTAAAACACAGTGAGATGTATTTTTAAATTTCTTAGCTTTATAACAATAATTTTATGCATATAGACATTAAAGATGGAAATATCTTGACCGTTTTACTTTTTAAAATGCTAATTGAAAATAGAGTAATTTTTCTTATCATTGAGTGTAAAATAATTTAAAATTTTTCTTAATATTTTGACTGATTCCACAGGACATTGTACAAGTGGCCAAGATTTAAAAAAAGGAACCACACTGCATTTCATTTATTGAATAAAATGAAGACAAATGCAGAAATCATGATTCTACCCAAGTAAACATGCCAGGTAGACTGTAAATTTAAGCTGTCAATAGATTTCTAAAAAATGAATTAAAGAAAAAGCTGAAGGGAACAAAATGTTACAATAGAGATAGTTTGGGGCCATTAGCTGCTTGAGTGATCAGTACCAGAAATAATAGAGGAGATGGGAAAATTTATTCATAGTGTCTCGAGTATTGAAAAGATATTTGATGTCACAGAAAAGTTAACTCTTAAGCTGGTGAGGAGGTGTCTGCTTATTAATTTTATATGCATTTTTAAAATATATGCTTTTTGGATCACCCAAAGGCATACATTTAGAAGGCCACCTATTCCTTTCAGTGTTTGCTTCCACTTCACTCATGTGAGCTCTCCCTGTGAAGCCGGGAACAGGTTGACCCTCCCTTGTTTTCAAGGTGTGGCAGCGTCTTGACCTCGGTAGCACACGCTGTCAAGAGAATGATTAGCTAGAATGGTGCCTTGGCTGTGCATTCGGTGGACTTCGTTATAGAAAACACTCTATTTCTGGTGGCATTAGATGGGATGGAAACTATGAACATGAGAAGGGCAGGAGGTATACAAGTAGAAGTCGAATATCACAGACTGGGAGGAACATGTTTGACCACACAACAGTCTATGCACAGGAGAGAAACAGCGGCTCTCATACCATCTAGGGCTTAAAGCTTTTGTTCTGGAAGGGGCGGGGGCTTCCAAGGGCAGACACATGCTCAGCCTCCTTCCTCCTCAGGAAGCCCTCTGGCAGCAGTGCAAGTTCTGAGATTCCGAGATGGCGACATTCGAATGGAGACTTTGGCTGCATTTTCCAGCACATATTGCTCTCTGCAGAAGTCTATGCAGTCGTATGGTTGTCTCTGGGTGGCCATCTGTGGCCGTTCTGCACGGTGTCAGTACTCACGGTGAGCCTGGAGTGTTCTAGAGAGCTGGTGGTACTGTTCCTGTTCATGCATTTTCACAAGTTAATGTGGAGACTTGCCTAATAAAGACAGTGCTGACAATGTCTCTTCAGCTACGGGGGTGGGGGGAGACTGCATCAAACGTTGTTGTTCTCAAAGTCCCAGTTAGGAGACTTCATAGACACTTTCTATAGACGTTTGCATGGCCTCTGCTAGCGGCACCATACTTTTCCTTTTGAGAAGTATCGCCGGCTAACTTCCTTTCAGTTGGGCACTTTGGGTCCCGAACTCTTTCCACAAGGGCCTATTTTCTAGCCGGAACACACAGATGGCTACATGCTGGCTCCTGGACTAGGCTCATGAGACCCAAGCCTGGAATTTTGATGAAAACGTCTGAAAATGAGTTCCATCTTTCATTTGCACATACAAATAGTTTTAGAGGTGGGGGTTTTAGCTGCTGGAGGCCATCCTATTACAGCGCTGGAAGAACGGCTGAGAATATGCGATGAAAGACTGCGGCAAACAGGGATGCTAAATGAGTTCTGTAAAGTCTCGTTGGGCTCCCTAGTCTAAATATAGGTAGAAAATCCTGTAGACTTTCAGTTGTTGAGTCAAAAAAGAATTTTGTTTTTGTGAAAGCCAGGTATACGGGCTTTTTCCTTTGACAACTCTATTTCTGACAGAGTGAACTCAGGCCTCTCTGAGTGTGGGATATGAGCCTGTTAGATGCTATTAGTAATAAAGGAACTGGATTTGCTGAAATTCATAGAGCTTTGCAAAGACTGAGAGACTGATGTAGTCAATATAGTTTACTAAACTGTTAGAAACAGACACTACACTTTGTCTCAGTCAAAGGACCCTTGGAAGCAATAAGAATTGGGCTATTTCTATTATAAAGGGTGGACCACAGGAAAATAGGGTCATCTCAGATCATTAGCTTTTGGTCATGGGAAGTGGTGCTATAGTATAGACTGGTATAGCCCAACAATTACCGTCAAGGGCAGAAGCCACAGGTTTATTTTATATATCATTGTATTCCTATTGCCAAGCCATGAGCATATAAACATCGTTGAAAAGGGAACACTGGTGACACCATCCTGAAAGAGTCGCTGAGAGGACCATTTGGCAAGACCTGGTAGTCAGGAGAAAGAGGCCAGGTCACCTTCCACGACGGTGCAGCTTGTAGGTGGACCCAGTGGTTCACACCAAGGGGTACAGAACACAGAGGCTCGGGCTCACTCTTTAATACCAGGCAGAATGTACTTGTTTCTAGGTGTAGCATTTTCTGTTCTTAGGAATCAAATGTCTCATGACTTCATTCTGTGGATGGTAAAACTGTAAGTATAAATGTCTTATGTGTTGTTATGGAGATTAAATATATTAATGAGTGTAAAATTTTAGCAGTATGTTTGGCCCATCTAAAGAACTGCCGTCACTTTTATTCTTCTTAATGTTCCTCATGTCATCACAATTATTGCAAACGTGAAAGAAAGCAGCGGAATGAACAGCGCTCTAGACAGATATGTGCCACGCCTTCTTGTTCTTAATATTGTTTTCACATCTTGAGCAAGTGATTAGGTTTCCATCCAATCTTGTGCTGAAATAATGGTGCATATAAAATACCTGGCAGATTATTATGGACCAAAACAAAAGAAAATGCAGTTTTCTCCTCCTTTACCTTGCTTTGTGCTTTTGTGTGTGTGTGTTTAAATTAGTTTGCTTGACCTTCAGCTTTCAAATCTATGCACTTAGGAAACAACAACATAGAATGATCTTTTGAAAATGCAGATTCCCAGGCATTGCCCTCAAGAATTTTGATTCAGTAGGACTGGGGTAAGGATGAAGGCTCGGTTTGGCATGCTTTTCTGGGGATGCTAACACAGGCGAGTCCTGGGTACCATGGAGTGGCACAATTCTGCGGTGTGTCACCGATTTGAAGACTGCCATGAGCCCTTCAGAATTCCAAATCCTCCTCAGTCCTGGGACAGTGGTTGGTGAAGTAGACTACCAGAGCTGTGGCCCAGTGTGCAACGTCATTTCTATTTGTAGCTGAGTGGAGTTGGCAGCGGGCACGGGCTGGCAGTTGCTTCCGACACACTCCTTGTCAAAGCCCACACTGTTTCTGCAGCTGGCATCTATTCCCTGTACATCCCAATTATAACAGTATTGCTGAGCCTTGTGACAGTCACACATTTCATCACCTTGGGGGACTGGTCAGAACAGGTTTGCCATGGCATAGATGCCCTATTCCCTCCTTTCTTCACATTCATCATAGCTTAGGAATCTGGTTGGTCTTGCTTGGCAGTGAGAGTTTGCAGTCCTAACTGGGGATGTTTGGAGCCCAGAACAGATCAGAGATTATGTATAAACTGCAGGCTGTGAGCTACAGGGAGTGCCTGCTGTAAAACACTAAATTTTTTGAGGTATTTCTACTTTTAAGATCATCAGTGTGATGGTGAACATGTGCTCTGCGCTGCTCTTCTGGGCTTGTGTGTCTCAGCACAGTATACCCACTCCTGAATGCACACAGTTGACTCTCTGTAATGTGATGGAACCGCAGGGTGCATTTCACACTCCTTGCGTAATGGAGGGTTGCATTGCCTTTTCCACTTAAGGGAAGTTGCAAAAAAATATCTGAATAAAATAGATGTTCTATTAGAGTTATGAAGTATTTTGGTGTGTGACACAAACTCAAAGGGCCTTTGCATTGTAACCTGGTTTTAAAACACGGAGCAACAAGTCAATACACCATATATTGAGAACATCTACCTTTGTGGGTAATTATTGACAGTGTGTTTTGTTTGCTATATTGAATTGAAATATTCAAATGCACAACCATTTTTATTTTAAAAATCTTGTCATGTTTATGAGGTTATTAAATGCTTTCTAATTTATTCTTCTCCCATATTTAGCCTTCTTTTATATCAGAATAATTAGTTGGTATTAGCCAGAAGGAAAGATGGTTCATGATGGTAAAATCTGGACTAATAGGCTAAGATCAATATAAATAAGAAAAATGACTGACGAAGGTAAATTGACCACAAACGCAGTACTAGCCACTCTGAGGCACAATGAATCCCTGTGTGTAAATTCAGAGTATAAAGTTTCTCTTTAACCTGATAATGATAATATGATAACTATAATAACATGGTCCATGATGTAATAAATTAATAAAATAATCTGAGTGTTCTCTTCTTTGTTATGTTTCAGGATAAACTTAACAAATTTTCTTTGGGAGAAAAAATTTTAAATTATATGTATTTTGCTCTGAAAGAGATGGAAAAAGATCTGATTTTATGATTAGCAATGTCCTTTAGAAACTAACTTTCTGTCTTCTGTCAGTCATTGTGTCCTCTTGTCATGGCCTTTGCTCCAGTGAACGGTCTGAACAGCCTTGTGCATACCAGCAGCCATAACTGGACTCAGTGAGTCATACAAGGGGAAAAACCGTAAATGAAATACGAACTTGAGAGAGGGAGGGGGGGGATTGTTGCAGAGAAGCTGGATGAGGGGTGAGGGAGTAGATATGATCAGAACCCATCATACAAATGTATGAAATTCTTGAAGAATAGATAACATAAAATATTGTAAGGAAATAAGCATAGATGACAAACTCCCCTCTTTCCTATTTTACTTTAGCAAAGGCCAGGGAGAACAAAACTGACTTAAGAAAGTTGTTCCATTTAGACTCTAAGCTGGCATTATTTAGGAGAACTCTTCCCAAGGGATGGAATTTGGAGAGAGATTTAAAGGGCCATACCACCTACAGCATTCGTGAGTATGTCTTGTGAGCAGCTGTGCCGGCGTTGGGGGGTCATGGTGCTTTTCAAAGTTTCTCAGCCTAGAATCCCCTGATTTATCTTAGTAGTAGCATGAGCCCCAGAGGATCAAACAATTGCTGTGAGAGAAATTCCCACAATGGCCTCCAATGAAGAGGCTAAAAGAATCAACAGGGCAGTTTCAGCTGCCTGGGCAGGAGGTGAGAGCCTTGCAAGGGCTGGTGCTATGTCCTGATGGCAGGTGGATTTCCCCTTGGAGGGCTGCCACATGGGCCATGAAAAAGTGGCATGACTGAAAGTATCAGTTGGGTAGCCACAAACCAGGAACCTGTAAGACAATGCCTTGTCTTGAGTCACAGCCGTGACCATGAAGTCATTCTTGGCATACAACAGACACTACTTAGTTCCTTCTTTGACGCGGATGAAGTTATTCAGCATGTAAGGTTTACATTTCTATTGTGACACAACAGGCAGTGTAAACGTGGGCATTTTCACATGTTTTTAAGCACACAATTTAGTAATACTAAGTTCATTCATGCTATTTTGCTACCATCTCCAAAACTGTTTTTTCCCTCTAAACTAGAATTCTGTATCCACTGAACGATGACTCCTTATTCCCAACCCAATAGAATGTTTCCTGGTTAATCATAGTATGGAACAGTGCATTAGAAGACATGTAGTGCAGGTTTTGCAAGAAGAGGAATTTAATTATGATCATTCTACCTTAGAGAAAATTTCTGGCAATCCATCAGCTGCAGAAAAGGGTTAATTATGACTACTGTTCTGGAGTAGAAGAGAAAGATGTATCCCAATTTGCAAAAAAACCCTAATATTTTAAACAGCAAGCATTTGAATATAAAGAGGAGATTCTGCTCTTCCCCAAATTTATACCCACCTGAATAGACAAGCTTTGGATAGCAATACTTTCTTTTAAAAGATTTTGTTTCATTGATTTTATGTGTATGGGATTTTGCATATATATGTCTGTGCACTACCAATTATGCTGGCAGTGTCAAAGAGTTCAGAAGAGTGTGTCAGATCCCCTAGAGTTGTAGTTGTGAGCCAGCATGTGGGTTCTAGGAATTATACCTGGGTGAGCAACCACTGCTCTTAACTCATGAGTTATATCTCAAACCCCAGCCATATTTTCTTATTCATAAGTATGTGGTTAATAGGCTGAACCTCAAATACAGTTTACAGTTTGGCTTACATTAGTGAATAATTGACCTGCAGACAAAAACATGCCCAGTTTAATTTTCTACCACGGAAGCTCTTTTGCACACCACCTTCTTACAAATGTAAGCTCTCAGCCTTTTTTTCCAGCACTATGTCTGCCCACCATGATGGTCATGGACACACCCGCTGAAATTGTAAGTTCTCAATTAAATGCTTTTTTTTTGTAAGTTGCCTTAGTCATGGTATCTTATAACAGCAATAGGATAGTGACTAAGACCATGCAGGAGTTGTAGAAATGTGTTTTGACGCTGGGCTTCCTGAGATCCATTGATCTCTACACTGTCCAGTTGTATTTTATTGTGATAGCCCCCATTTGGTGTAAAGGGAAGTGTCCTAATCGTGGGGTGAGAGTTACACTTAAGTGTCAGTATGAGGATATGATTAAGAATGTAGTTAAAAATTATGCTGGTATAGTAAAGTAGCAAAGTTAGGCTTTTTTTTCTTTTCTTTTTTTTTAAGAACCATGACCTCACTAATCTAGGCTACCATGAGTTCCCTCTTGATGAGCCAGATGTACGTCTGATTAGACAGTCATTGGTTACCACCCACATATGAATGCCACTATTGCATTTTTAGGCATGCTTTGCCATGATGGCCACTGTGGTTCATAGGCATCATAGCTGGTTAGGACTTACGGGTTGTTCCCCTCCCTTGACAGCTTGTACTTTCTGGTACCTTGGTAACTAGACAATAGAAAGGGGATTTTCAGGTTAGATCCAGCTGAAATCGTCTGAGTTCTGTGTCCTGCATGTGCAACATTTCCAGCAATAGGGACTTACCTTCAGCATCTGAGCGGCAACTAAGCTGCAGCAGCAATAGTCTATATTGTATTGGGAGTCACTTGGGCTACCCTAACTAAGGGCTCAAATGGAAGATACTTATGTTTGGTACCAGGGATTCTGTTAAATAGACTTTAACTTTAGTTAGAAACATTGCCATCCCAAGTGAAATAACTTGATGAATATATGTATATGCAATATATATATGCAATATATATATGTATATGCAACACATATACATGTATTGTGTATAATTTTAGGTAAATATAAAATATTATGATTCCTTGAGGCTTTTCCAAACAAGCTTGGTGTTATTTGTCCCTCCTCCTTCTTTCCTTCTTCTGTATCGACTCTCCTCTTCATTCCCATTTAAAGTCCACTCCCCATTTTTTCCCATTTCCTCTTCAAAATACTTTTATTCTGATATTCCCCTCTCATGTCTCCCCAACCCCTGGGACCCTTTATACTTTTTTGTGGTTTCTCCATATTGTACACTCACCTCTGAGCATTTGGACCTAGGAGTCACAGATGAGAGAGAACAGGTAATATTGTTCTTTCTTTTTTTTTTTGTTCTTACCTCATTCAATATAGTCATTTCTGGGTACATCCATTTACTTGGAAATTTCATGATTTCAGTTTTCTTTAAAGCTGTATTGTATTCCATAGTGTGTATGTATGATGTTTTCATTGCCCACTTCTCAGTTGAAGGATGTTTAGTTTGTTTCCTTACCTACATATTGTGAAAAGGGCAGCAATGAATGTGGATGGGCAAGTATCTGTGGAGTAGGATGTAGAGTTTTTTGGGAATATGCCTAGGAGTGGTATAACTGAGTCATAAGGTAGTAGATTTACTTCTAGGTTTTTGAGGATTCTCTATACTGGTTTCCAGAGTGGCTGTACAATTTGCAGTCACATCAACTATGAATGAGGGTTCTTATTTTCCCTCATCCTTAACTGCATTTTCTTGGGGGGAAGCACTTGTTTTGTTGAAGTTAGTCATTCTGACTGGGGATAAGAGGAAATCTCAAAGTTGTTTAATTTACATTTCCCTAATTGCTAAAGGCAACAAACAATTTTTGAGGTATTTCTTCAAGTTTTTTTTTAATTTCTTCTCTTGAGAGATCTCTGTTCAGATCTGGTCTTAATTACTATTCTATTGCTGTGACAAAACACCATGGCTGGGCAATTTATAAAAGAAAGCATTTATTTTGTGCCTCACAGGTTCAGAGGGTTAGATCATCATGGCAAGAAGCATGGCAGCAAGCAAGCTGGCATGGGGCTCGAGAAGTAGCTGCAAGCTTCCATCTGATCCACAAATATGAAGCAGAGAGTGAGTTAACTGGTAATGGTATGGGTTTTTTTCTCCTTCCAATATGGCAGATGGTTTTACTAGGTATAATAGTCTAGGTTGTCAGTCATGGTCTTTCAGAACTTAGAGTGTATTGTTTCTGGTTCTTCTGGCCTTCAGGTTTTCATTGAGAAATTTGATTTTATCCTGATGTGTTTTTCCTTTTATATGAGATTTTTTCTTTTTCAGCATTAAATATTTTTATTTGTTCTACATATTTGATATTTTAACAGTGGTATACTCTGGTGGAGTTTCTTTTCTGGACCTTTCTACTTGGTGTTGTGTGTTATTCCTGCATCTACAAGGTCTTCTTTACTTAGTTTAAGAATCTTGTACAATATTGTTGAAAAGCTGGTCAATGCCAGTGACCTAGGATTCTTCTCCTTTATTTAAGCTTATAATTTAAAGATTTGTTTTTTCCTGTATGTTTCTTTTCTTCTTTAAAAATTTATTTGCTTGTGTTGTCTAATTTCTCTACTTGATCTTCCAGTCCTGATATTCTATCTTTAACTTGATTCATTCTATTTTAAGGGCTTTCCTTTTGCATACTTTGATATTTCCTTTCCAGTTTATGGTGGTGGTGGTGATGGTGATGGTGTGTGTGTGTGTGTGTGTGTGTGTATGTGTGTGTTTCCTTCTATTTTATTGATTTCAACCTTTAGTTTATTTCTTGCTAGCTACTTCTCTTGGGTGTGCTTACTTCTCTTTGTTCAAAAACCTTTAGATGTGCTGTTAAATTGCTAAGATGAGATCTCTCCAATTTTTTATGAGGCACTTAGTGCTATGAAATTTCCTCGTAGTACCTCTTTCACTGTGTACCATACATTTGGGTATTCAGATCTTATGAACTCTAGAAAGTCTTTAATTTCTTTCTACTTCTGTCTTGACCCATTTTTCATTTAGTAGAGAGTTGTTCAGTTTCCATGAGTTTGTAAGCTTTCTGTGTTTTAGTTGTTGACATCCAGCTTTAATGCTGATGGTCTGAAGGGATACAGTGAGTTATTTCAATTTTTTCACAGCTGTTGAGACTTGCTTTGTGTCTGAGTATGTGATCAGTTTTAGATAAAGTTCCATGAGGTGAAATATTTTGTAAATATCTGTTAGGTTTTTTCAGGTTGAGAACATTTGTTAGCTCCTTACTATGTGAAGGTCAGTACATGATTTAAACTGTAGAGTGTTGGTTTCTTTTACAAAGTGGGTGATCTTGTCATAGGGGCATACAAGTTAAAAATTGAAATGTCATTGTGGTGGATTTTTCTTTTGGTGAATATGTAATATTTTTCCCCATCTCTTATTAATTTTGGTTTGAAACCTGTTATCTTACATATTAAAATGGTTTATCAGCTTCCTTCTTAGTCCATTTGCTTAGAATATCTTTTTCCTATATTTTACCTTGAAGTAATATCTATCCTTAATGTACTGGCTGGTATTGTGTGTCAGTGTGACACAAGTAGAATTATCATTGAGGAAGGGTGAGATCCAGCTGTAAGGCATTATTATCTCATTAATGATCAGTTGGGGAGGGCCCAACTCATGGTAGGTGAAGCCATTTCTGGGCTGGTGGTCCTGGATTCTAAAAGAAAGCAGACTGAGCAAGCCAGGGGAAGCAAACCATTAAGTGGCACCCCTCCATAGCCTCTGCATCATCTTTTGCCTCCAGGCTAATGCCCTGTTTGAGTTCCTGTCCTGACTTCCTTCATTGATGAACAGCAATGTGAAAGTGCAAGCCAAATAAACCCTTACCTTCTCAACTTGCTTTTTGGTCATGGTGTTTTGATGAAGAAATAGATACCCTAACTATGACAAGTTGATACCGGTGTAGAGGGGTATTGATGTGACATACCTGACCATGTTTTGGGAAGGATTGTGGAAAGACCTTGGAACTTTGGGTTAGAAAAGCCATTAAGTGTTGAGTGTGTTCTGTAGGAACTTGAAAGATTATCAAGTAATGTTGAGAGTACAGCAGAAGACAGGCAGCTTGTGAAGTTTCAGAGGGAAGTTTAAAGACCCTGTCAGAACCATTTGCTAATTTGAATTAAGATCCTTTGGTTCTGGTGAGCTGGGGGTAAAGAATCAGCTGTGATTAACATGATACCAGAACTACTAAACTGAAACTTTTATGTTACTGGGGCAATTGATGCTGATCAGCTGGAGCTAAGAAATTAGCATTGATTAAGACTTACCCTCTTTGAAGATTGGAGGGGGT
>LOJH01009266.1:0-28639 GCA_001685095.1 Ellobius talpinus
CCATGTGGTTGCTGGGAATTGAACTCAGGACCTTTTTGGAAGAGCAGGCAATGCACTTAACTGCTGAGCCATCTCTCCAGCCCCCCTTTGTCTAAGCTCTTAAAATTATTTTCTTTTCATTGCTTATTTATATTTATCAGTAACTTAAAATGCAGCTTTTATCTATTTACTAGTAACATACATAACACTGTCCAGCCTACTCTCCCCAAATAAAGCCCCTTGGCATTTGAGAACAGAAGTGAAATGTCACTCTGACTTTCTCTTGACATGGTCCCCTGAAGCAGGTCCTGAAACAGTTCTCCAGCCTTCCCGTGAAGTAGGTCGCAGTGCAAGGTGACCTCAGACAGACACTCTGTTTCAGCCTGTTCTGGAATCACAGGCCTGAGCCACCATGCTGGCTTTCCCATCTTTTCGATAACAGTCTTTAAATAGCCAGACTAACAAGTGTTGGAAGTACCTCATTGCAATTTGAATTTCTGTTTTTGCTTGCAAATGCACGTGCACGTGTGTGTGTGTGTGTGTGTATGTAGGTACAAGTACATGCTTTGTGTGTGCGCACACCTGAGGTTGATGTCAGATGTCTTTATTGCTCTGTACTTTAGTTACCAAAGGAGTTACCAAAGGAAGGACCTTTTGGTAGGCTGGGATCTCGACCTATGTAGCTAGTCTACCCAGCTGGCTTGCCTGGGGATACCCTGTCTCTGTTGAACGTCACACCTGCCCAGTTTTTTAAAATTCATTATTATTATTATTTTATGTTCATTGGTGTGAGAGTCAAATGCCCTGGAACTGGAGTTACAGACAGTTGTGAGCTGCCCTGTGGGTGCTGGGAATTGAACTCAGGCCCTCAGTGTTCTTAACCGCTGAGCCATCTCTCCAGCCACCTGCCCAGCTGTTATTTAAGTCCTGGGGCTCTGAAGTCCAGACCTTATGTTTGCATGGCAGACACTTTAATAACCATGCCACCTTGCTAGTCATATACTTCATAAGATTAAAAAAGTTGAGCATTTTAATGTGTCTGTTGACCATTTTTATGTTTATTTTGTGAAATGTCTATTCAAGTCCATTGCCCACTTTGAATAGAGCTGTTGGCTCTCTGATCATTTAGTTGGGGTCCTTGTTTATCCAGTATATGAGCTGCAGATATTTTCTTCCACTCTTGGGTCGTCCCTTGGCTGTTTCCTTTACTGAGTGGTTCTGTGGGGGATGCATCCCATTGTCTATTTTTGTTTCCATTGTCTCTTTTGGGGGGTCATATCTAAGAAATCACTCCCACGTGCCATGGAGGCTACCTTTATTTTTTCCTAGTAGTTTTCCAACTTTAGGCTTTATAAGTTTTCATCTGTTTCAAGTGGAGTGTCCTCTGAGGCATGGGATAAAAGGGGTATTTTCACTTCTCTGCAAGTGAGGCTCCAGCTCTCTCGACAGTACTTATTGCTCTCGACGGTATTTATTGGAAAGGCTGTCTTTCCCCATGTCTCATGCTTGTCGATTTTGATTAGTGCTTTGGACTTGACAAGCTAACTTCACCAGCCCTTTAAAGCTTCCGTGCACTTTCCTGTTGATAACTAATACCTTCTTTTTCAGCTTGAAGAGCTCAGTTTTGTGTTTCCCTTAGAGGAGGCCTCATGCTGATGATATTCCATCTTGCCTTTCTTTTCTCAGAGGAAGTCTTTTTCTGCTAAGAACTAACATTTGCAAGAAGCCTTTACAATTTGCCTTTATTTTTATTTTTGTTTATTTTTGAGGGCTGTAATTACAGATGTGTGGCACCATGCCTGGCTTACAATTTCTTTATAAATCCTGTTACATCTTCAATATTTAGTATTCAAAACAAGGAGTGTTTGGTGGGATGTGTAGAAAAGACTCTGGGAATACGATTTAAAAGGAAGCCAAAGGGAAAATTGGAAGAAAAGGATTTGTTATTCTCAATATGAAAGTAAACACCTCCTGAAGGGTTTGAACCACACAGAAGGCAGGGATGCCTTGATGTGGGAAAAGTTTCCTCAGCGTTTTAAGTAGGGACATGAAACATGGTCAACAATAAGGAACACTATAGCAGCCAACATTATGGATCATGAAAAGTCTCCAGACATATGTTAGTATGCTTCTGGAGAGAAAATCACCATCATTCTGGGAATGAAAGAACAGGAAGATAGCCAACATAGAAACAGAAATAGAGAAAAATGCACAGAGAAACAAAGACGAGACACACACATACATGTGCACACACACACATATACACACAGAGATAATTACAGAGACACACACCCATACACACAGAGAGATACACACATAGACATGGGTCAGGTGAGAGACAAAGATTGACAGACATGCAATTTTACCTACTTATAATAGTCCTCAGTCTGAATCCGATGACTTTCAACAAACGCAGCATCTACCTGATAAGCCTTGCTATGCTCCTTATTGTCTGGGAAATGGTTCTTAGGGATCAAAAGGTACAAAATTGTATGACCTCAGAAGATAAAGTCAAGGGAATAATACAGGAAACTATATTTGTGCCAGTTTTCAATACTTTGCTTCTCAGCTCCTTTAGGTGAGTGTGATATTCAGCTTTCTCAGTAGAGGGCGCTAGAGTGGTGAGCTGGGAGGACTGCAGACACTCCCCTATTAGAATGGGGCGATGTTCCAGTAAACCCGTCACAGTAGAAAATGTGGTTAAATTGAAATGTATCTGATGCACCTAACATGGACTACTATCTCAGCCCAGCCTACCTTCACCATGCTCAGAAAACTTACATTGGCCTGCTTTGGGGGCAAAAACCGTCTAACACAGTACCTATTTTATAAGTGTTCAGCTCACGAAGTTCATACTGGAGGTAAGAAGCAGAATAGTTGAGTGAATGCATTTTTGTACCATTATAAGGCTGGAAAATTATAAACCGAACTGCTTTGTAAGTTGGAGCCTGTCTGCATTGCTATCCTCGCCTCTGCCTACCGGGTCAGCGTAGTGGCCGTGAGGACATCTAATGGAGTTTTCAGCTCCCACCATATCCCATAATGTGGGTTATCCCCTGCTACCCTGCAGCCTCAGCCTGGTGGTGACCTTTATCTTGGCTTCCTGACTGCAAGCTCTTGCAGATTCTGCTTGTCTGAAACCCAGCGGGCTCCCAGAGTGGCCTGCTTTTCCGTGGACCGTTGCCTGTGCTGGCAGTCTGCATTTGTCTGCACTGCGGAGGGTTGCTTCCCGCTTGCCTGGGGAGTGCAATCCGGGTCTAGCTCATGCAAGTGAGCTAGCTCCACCTCCCTGTGTGAGGGAAGTCCAGTTCTCTAAGGTCTGAGCATCCTTTATGGGGAGGGACATCTATCTTTTCAGGTCTTTCCCTGGGTGGTATTTAGTTTGAGGGCGCTCACACAACTTCCTGGTGTGCCATGGCCACTTGTTTCTTGTTACTTACTATGTCCCTATGCTACTTTTCTTCCTTCAGCCACTGTGTGAGTTGACAGCAATGCTGATGCTTTCATGGATGCACAGCTGCCTTCCCATTTAGAGAGCGAAATTTATAAAATGCAGCACCAGTTGAGTCCAGTGGCTGGTTTTCCTCCCTAGCTTTAAGATTTTTTTCCTTTCACTTCTCAAAGGGAACGGACACTCTGCTTCAATAGCTAGACTGTCTGTCATAACTCAAGTGGCATAGACTTGAGAGGAAGCAAGAATTCTAAAGAGGCCAGTGATCACCCACTCATTTAGGACAAGGCAATTCTTGTGGTGTGTGTGTGTGTGTGTGTGTGTATCAGCTAGCCCACCAGCTTAGTTGGTTTAAATGTAAAGCACACCTGGAGGGAATGGGGAGCAGGGAAGCCCTGTCATCACCTGGGGTTACACCAAAGCAAGGGAAGATAATAACAGTAATAGAAATAACATAGCTAAGCGGAGAAAATATACCATTGCTTTGAACTTCTATTATTTTTATTTTTAAAATCTGGGACTTCACAGTTCATGATGGCCTTGTGATCCTACTGACAGAAACTGTGCAAGCAGTCATAGCACAGGCTCTTACAGGCTAAGGTGCTCCAGGATGAACTGGAGACGGTATTAAACCCAGCGCCCAGCCTGCCTGGTGCCTTAGCTGTGAGCATCCCGGGGGATCCTGATACGCTTTGAGAAACCATGAGTTGGCAACAAATTGGCTCCTGTAAGGTTTTATCCAAAATCAGAGTAAGTAAAAATTCCTGTATCCTGTTATGGTATGAAAACGGTCATTGTTTATCTGATGCTCCACCTCAGAGTTAAGGCAGCTATGTCCTTCGCCACTGATTTCTGTGTGGCAAGGTCTTGGCGTACCCCTGGTTACTTCAGACCTGCTGGAAATGAAGTGACTTCAGACAGTGTTTCTTCTTTCTGGTAATAATGTGAATGAAACCCGTTTCTCCAAAAAAAAATCATAAAATTCTGAATTAGCATGCCAACGCTAAGTAGTATCAAGGAAAGTAAGACCTAGAGAGCAGTGAATTTGGAAACACAAGAATATAAACACAGTATTTTCTTAAGTATCCAGAAAGACAAAACCAGTAATTTAATCCTGAGGAGTTATTAGCTGTTAGTGGTGGCAGGGGTGGGGGGGCAGCCATTTTTTTGAGGGTGTAGCCAGTGGTAGGCTGCCCCATCCCCAGGCACACATGGGCAGCACTAACTGGAGCCAGTGAATTATTGTTATTTTTTAAAGGGACACAGAATTTATGAAAGGGGGTTATATGGAGAGAGTTCAGGGAGAGCTGGAGGCCTCAATGGCAGCGACTGATTTGGCCCGAGCTGGCTATTTTTTCTGTTAGGAAACCAGCTGTACAAAGTAAAACCTAAGCGTTCCCTGAGAGCAAAGGAAACCCTGCTTGGTGTCTTCCATGACTCCGAGGCTCCTCCTTCACTCTTTGGGTGAAACAGGAGGCTGAGTCAGCTGGCTTGTGGCGACGGGCCGGGAACATCCCTGGTCACAGGTCACATCCTTTCCTGGGACTTCCAGGTTTCTGGTGCACTGTGAGGGCCATGAGACACAACCACACCTGGTCTGAGCGGGAGGTGCGTCTCTGGAGTCACAGTGAGAGAACACTGACACATGCATGTCTGAAGCCCCAAGGGGTGGCGCGGCTGTGACTGCTGCTCTCACTGCCTCAGCCGCAGACCCTGCTTCTACAGTAAATTTTTTTTTAATAGAAAAGAAAGAGCTATAAGGGTTGAAAACACAGGGTTTCTAGCTGGGGTTTCTTCAGCATACGTGTGTGTGTGTGTGTCAAGTCCAACATCAATGAAGGCCACATCCCTCTAAGAATCAGATTTCTTAAGTGTGTGTGTGTGTGTGTGTGTGTGTGTGCTGGGGTTTCTTCAGCGTGTGTGTGTGTGTGTGTGGCAAGTCCAACATCAATGAAGGCCACATTCCCCCTAAGAATCAGATTTCTTAAGTCCCACTGCGTACCTCACTCATTTCCTTGTGACAGAGGAAGGGTGTTGATTGCAGCAACAGGACAGATGCCACGCTGTGAAGTTAAGTCTCTAAAACAGAAAAGTCATCAGTGTGTGGACTGGCACCAGTCGAAGCTTGGTGTTTGTATTTGAACACACGGAGGCCTGAGGACAACCCTAGGTGCTTCTCAGGTGCCAACCACCCTGTATTTTGGAGCAGGGTCTTCACTGGCCAAATAAGCTAGGCTAGCCAGGGTCCCCAGGGACCATGCATCAATGTCCTGCTGCTTTTAGTGGGTTCTGGGGTTTGAACTTCTGCCTGCAAGGCAAGCACGTTTTCTTGCATTTATTTACTGCACATGTGTGCGCGCACCCATGTGCTACAGCATATGTGTAGTGCTCAGGGGAAGACTTGCAGGAATTGGTTCTCTATGTCCACTGTGCGGGTTCCCGGGACAGAGCTCAAGGCTGTCAGGCTTGGCAGCAAGCACCTTGCCCTGCTGAGCCACCTCACCATGCCTGTGTTGGCTCCTGGGAGCTCCAGAATTCCTCCAAGGCTTTACTGAGGACATCTGTGGACATTTGCTGAGAAAGACAATTACCCACAGGCGCAGCTTTTAGTTCTGAGTGGTACACACCTGAGAAAATGCCAGTTGGGCAGCACTATATTAACTCCAAAATAACCGTGCAGTGTAGTGTGGCTGGTGAATACGCTCTCTGGCTTCTTGAGTCATGATATGGTCCCTCTGGATGGAGAGAGAAGCATTTGAACACAACCCTGGGAAAATGCTGGCCTCCTTGATCGTTGCATGAGCACCGTAGACAAGTGCCACAGCACAAAGCAATAGCTTTGGCTGACTTCTGGCAAGAAACCGTTGGGTGGCCTCTACATTACCAGCAAGCAAAAACAGTTTGTGATGTGTCACCTTCTCCAGTGGCTATGCACAGCCTGGCTCCTGGCCCTAACGCCAATCTCATCCTGATTTGTTTGAAGACTCAGACCTCAGGCCACAGAACCCCGTACACACTCTCACTGAAGTCATCTTTTAGGTTTTGATAGACTTGGGCCACTCACATGCTCTCACTGAAACATGACAGTAGAAATCAGCTCCTCATAATCGCCAGGTTTACATTTTGGAAAACCAACTTTTAAAAAATATTAAAACATCTGGATTATTAGCCCACAGCCTGCATGGGATGGCAGCATGAGTTCAGTTTTGAACTGGCTTAGACTCCAGACTTATTTCTTACAGGTTTGAGAACTGTTGTCTCCGTTAATAAACTGGTGAAGATGACATGCAGCCTGAGGAGTCATCACTGTGCCGCAGAGCCTTCCTCCTGGGGAAAGCGTTGTTTGATACAGGAGAAACGTGGTAAGCCCTGAGCATCGTGGAAAGCAGGACCTCTCACCCAGTTAGCACACGTGTTAGGTGGCCACTGGTCTTTATAAACATCAGACAGAGGCTGGAGAGAGGGCTCAGTGAGTAAAAAGCACCGTGATGCAGTCTGATGACCCAAGTTCATCCTCAGAGCCCACTAAGTTGTCTAACTTCTACACGAACACCAAGACAGTCACATCCACCCACATGTCATAGACCACAGCATGTTTATATACAAATATACACACAAAATTGATTTTAAAAAAAATCAGACAAGCCCAGAAGAAAAAACCCACAAGAATCTCCATATTCAATCTATCTTTGGATTCTTCATTAAGGTTTTCACAAAATACAAAGCTCACAGGAAGCTCTACATGCACCACAAAACAGAATCAAATGAGTGGTTAGCACACAAACAATGATCTGCTCCATTTTTCAAAATATAAATAACAAAATGTTCAAGGTTTTACAGTTTTCTGAACGTGTGTGTCTTTTTAAGGCTTTGGGGCGCAGTCTGGTGCTTACGCCCTGTCATAAGCAAGGAAGGCCACTGCGGATCCATTCCTGAGGTGGCACACACTGTGCTGCTCCAGCCTGTGAAAACCTGCAGGGTCAAACGCCCTCCCACCAGGCCACTGTCATTGACTTTCCTTCTGCGAATGTAGAGTGGGAAGGTCCCAGCAGCATGCGAGCTCAGAAGACCAACCGTGAAAGGCAGAGAGGAAAGACGGGCTTCTTCCGGGATACAGTCCCTTCCTTTTACCCCAGAAGCCCCCCAGTAACCCACAGTTCAAACTGCAGTAGCAGCGAGACATCTTTAGATTAAATAGTGTTGAGCACGGCATCTCTTGGTTGGGTCTTTCAGGAGAGGTTAAAGTGGAGAGATCAACGTTGGGAAACTGCCACTGAGCACAGAGTCCCCCACAGAGCCCCTCACAGGAGTCACATGGCTGGAGAGAGCCGGGGGCAGGGAGATGGCCCCTGCCTTGGGCCTGAAGTCCGAGGGAAGAGACTCCAGCAGACACTTGACCTGCTCCTGGCCCAATTTTATCTTGTCATCCAGCTTCCGCTGCTCGATGAGGAGTGTGGACTTCATTTTCACAAAATGCTGGTAGTCCTGGAGCTGCTCAGCCGACAAGTAATTGGCCAGGATGGCCAGCACCACGCGTTCCCTCCGGTCCAGGTTCTCCTTGAGCTCCCGCGCATCCTCATGCTGCCCAGCCAGGATCTTCCTCTTCTCGTTCAGAGAACTCTGCCAGGGTAAAGCAAAAAGGGCGGTCAGTCAGATCACAGAAGATGGTCCAAGCTCCCTGCCTGCAACCTCTGACAGGACTGCAGACCCCTCTCTACCAACAGTGTAAGGATGGGGCTTTAAAGCTTATTATCCTTCTGCTGACACTGTGGTGCTGAAGTGGCCATGGGGACAGTCCGACCCTTTCAGGTCTACACTTAGACTTAATTCTCAAGTTCTCTTGAGTACTTGTGTCCCCCTGGGGACACCAGAAAGATTCTCAGCCACTTCTCCAACAACTGAATCAAAAACTCTGCAGGGGGCTGGAGAGATGGTGCAGTGGTTCAGAGCACCGACTGCTCTTTGAGAGGACCTGGGTTCGATTCTCAGCACCCACATGGCAGTGACAGGGCATCCCCATGCTCTCTTCAGGAAATGCATGAGTCATGCAGACATAAACAGGCAAAAACACCCATTAGTATAAAATTAAAATAAGCTCAAAATCTTAAACCTCTGCAGGAAGGCCCTGAAATCTGTGTCTTAACAGGACTGCCCGGTGAGTCTTTAACAAACTGTAGAAGTTTCGAGCCCCTTCCCCGCCCCCACTGTAACAACGGGAACCCATTCCCTTCTCTAAAGAGTCACCCCACGAGCCCAGGCTGTCTCTGGGCCTTTAGTCATGAATTAAAGCCCTTCATCAAGGGTGCTGACTCCCATCCAGTGGCGAGCAGCCTTTTCTCTCCAGCGCTGTTTCTAGAGGCGCTTCACCGTCTCGCATCTGCCACGCTGACACAATATAAATGCCAGAGTAAGTACTTTTTTAAAAATTTTAAATAGTTTTTCAGACTTGTCAGGCTAAAATGACTGAGAAAATGTAAAATGGAATTCAATTATGAAGTACAATGACTTAAATTTCCTTATTTAGGATTATTAAAGGCTCATTTGACTCTGCCCCAAATTTCCCAAATTTGAGACAGGGTCTCACTATGTATCCCTGGCTGGCCTTGAACTCAGCAATCTGCCTGCCTCATCCTCTCCAAGGGATTAAAGGTGTGTGCCAGCAATACCATGCCCAGACTGCTTTTAGGAAGATTTCTATGAGACTGCTTAGGAACAGTCTAGAATCAAAGGGTGCAATCGTGGGCTACGCAACAGTGAGACCCTGTCTCAAAGAACAAAAATAAAAAAGCTGAATTTTATAAATATCTCCATTTTCACAGTTCTTTCCCCAATCAGAAAAGACCTAATACAGTCTGGACATTGAATTAAACCAGCCATACACTTCCTGCCTGGGTCTTGGATAAACAGCTGGAGACTGAAGCTTCACGGCCATTTCTCCCTACCCTCTACCAGCCACTGTGGATGGATACGCTGGATGTGGGGACTTACTGGGTCACCTTTTCTCTTTTCCCTACAGATACTTTTAGTTTCTCACAGAGGCTAACCACTTGGTGCAGCATGGTAAAGACACAGGACACGACACATGAAGCATGAAACTGTCACATACCCTTTCTTCTTTACTTGCATCTTCACCGAGGCCACTGAGGACATTCTCCACTCGGGCGAGGCGTCCAGAGAGCGAGAGCAGCAGGTTGACCACCTTGTCCAAGTCCCCGATGAACATCTTGTACTTGTCAAACTCGTTGGGTTTGCAGAGCTCACTGATCAGGGCCTCAACCTCTTCGCCGAGGGCATTGTTCAGCTTGATGTCCATGAGCAGGCTTCCCTTTGCTTCCTGGAGGGTCTCGAGCTTGTGGGTGAGGCTTCCAATGAGCTCAGCCTGGAACAACAGGAGAGCCACCCACGTCAGGCGACTGACACCTCCTAGCCCCATCCTGCCTTCAAAGCTCAGCTAAAAGCTCCCCTGCTCCACAAGGACCAGTGACTCAACATCAGAACATTTTTCTGGCCTTTCCCTGAATGCCTGTCTACAACTGCCATTCTCTGAGCCCATTCAGCATTCACAGGACAACACCTGATTACACATTGCCTGGTCATGCTTCCCCACTGTCTCATGGTGCACACAGCTCTCTTGTTCCCATTGGTTTGTTAACTTCTCATTCAAAGTCCTTCTCGAGACATTTTTTACTGGGTACAATACCACGAGTTGGAAGGCAGGGGGAGGGCAAACATCCTCTCTTACAGAAAAGCATCAAACAGGAGTGAAGGGAATCACCCGTGGGCTGAGAGCTCAGTATTAGCTGACCTTTGTGCACAATTACTGTGTGCTATGCCACACAGACCAGCCTCTACTAGCTCACAGACGCTAGTCCAAGACATACAATTACTGTGTGCTATATGTCACACAGACCAGCCAGCCTCCACTAGCTCACAGATGCTAGTCCAGCACATACAGCAGGGGAGCAAGAGGCTCCGGGAGGGGCCTCCTAAGGCAAGCGCATCCATCATCAGAGGGGCTATCCTCACACAATCATTACAACTGATGCCACAACTTTATCAGAAAGTCCGTTTTTTCTTTTAAACTATATTTAGATTTAGTTACCATGGTTGTGCAATTTAGGCACCCAATTCCAATATTTTGTACTTATAAAAGGAGGCTACACAAACATATCTCTGTATTTTGTTGATTACAGCCTCTGGGGGTCTTACTATGTATCCCAGCTTTGCTTCAAAGATACTATGTAGACAGTACTGGCTGGGAACTTGTGCCTCTGCCTATTGAGTGCTGGGATTATGGGCATCAACACTATGCCCAGCCTTGGAATACAAGGAACTGGAGGTGGGGGAAGACAGTGAAACTAACGCTTTGCTCTGAACCCCAGTCAGGGTTGAGGAACTCGCTCCCAGGAACCCAGGGAAGCGGCGCTCTATGACCTGCCACCGGGGAGCCAGCACTTCACAGCTCCTGGTGTCAGCAGGCTCACGTAGCCTTGAAATGCCCACACTCTGGCTTGAACAGTGACATCCTGTTGTCCTTCCAATTTTCCTGATCCCCAGGACTAGGGTTGCCTTTTTTAGTGGAAAAGCTGAGCAGTGTCTAAGCATTTCAGTCCTCAGCTGAAGGCTCTGAGCCCAGGAAACACAAGGGGAAGGAACATTACTTAAGGATAATCATCTTCTCTACTGCCCCACCCCGAAAAGCACTCCAGAACTGCCTCCTAGGGAATGATGAACTGGGGTAACCTCGCTCATGTGAAGAGAAGAGCTCCACACAACAGCGGGCAGCAGACACCGTCAGGCTGTCCAGTGCGCCCCTGCCAGATGTCACTAAGGCATGAGAATGGCTGACAGCCATGAGACGGCAGCCCTGGTGTTTCTAACCCTGTGGAGCGCAGCTAGCTGCCAGGCATTCTGCTGCCAGCCAACATAGCATCTAGCCAGGCATGTTGGTAAACTCTGTAATCCCAGCGCTTGGAAGGGAGAGGACGGCTGCAAGTTCAAGCTCCAGGTAGGCTATGACTGCACAGCAAAACCTTCTCTCAGAATGAAATAAAAAAAAATCAGGGTGGTCAAGCTGTCCCAGCAGATGGGGGTGTTCGCCACCAAGCCTGATTAATACACTGCCCCCTGCCCCGAGCTGAAGAAGAGAACAGATTTGCTCAGGTTGTCAGTGGATCTCCAAATGTATGGACTGTTGAGCAAATACATTATACACAAACAAGTACTATAATATTTTTAAAAAAGAAAATGCAAAGTCAGCAAGACAGCTTATCAGGTTAAGGGGTTTCCCAAGCAGGACTAGCAACCTCAGTCCCTGGAGCCCATAGAAACTAAGCCCAAATTTAGTCTGCTGGGTCTTTCTGTCCAGACCCAGCCCTGGTTTTCAAAGGCAGGAGAGCGCCACCTGCATGCCGTGGCACATGAGCCTTAGACACACACTATACAATCCATCCTATAATTAAAAAAAGAAAACTGAATTTTATCTAAAATACTTTGTTCTACAGAAAAAAAAGGCGTTCTGTTCTGCTTGCCCAGATTTTTGGCATGTTTTAAACTCCTGTCCTGAGGATGTAAAATTTCTAGAAAAATGTTTAAAACAAATAATTGTAGAAAAAGGATAAACAGCCTCAGTTTTCATTTTCTCATAAATATAACTTCTTTTGGATCTAACATTTTATGACATTATTCCTGAAGGGAACTCAAAAATGCTTTAATGACTTAATTGACCCCCATCCTCATCCTTGTACTCAGAACTGGTATCTTAAGGGTCAAATGTTAAAATGATCACTTTGCTCATGAGCAAACTCCAGCACAAATGGGCACTTTTCCTGACCCGTTTGGTGGTAAAGGGGTGGGGACACACTCTGCTAGTTTGCTGGTCTCAGCCTGCTGGTTCTCAAGCCCTAAGCAGTGGGCAGTGCTGCTGCTGGGGTGACTGTGGGGTACACCGCTCAGTGCACAGGGACTCATGTGTGGGTCAGGGTCCAGGGTCCAAGTCTAGTCTGTGGGGTGACTGTGGGGTACACCGTTTGGTCCACAAGGACTCATATGTGGGTCAAGGGCCAGAGTCCAAGTCTAGTCTACTAGGGTGACTGTGGGGTACACTGCTCAGTGCACAGGGACTTGTGTGTGGGTCAGGGTCCAAGTCTAGTCTGCTGGGGTGACTGTGGGGTACACTGTTTGGTGCACAAGGACTCATATGTGGGTCAAGGGCCAGGGTCCACATCTAGTCTGCTGGGTCTTTCTGTCCAGACCCAGCCCTGGTTTTCAAAGGCATGGATGCTGGAGAGAGTCACAAATAGATACCACAGAAGCCTATGAACACTCACTGCATGGACTACTGAGCAGGCACCCCAGTCCCTCCTGCCTCATGGGAATGTTTTTCCCCCTCATTTTCCCAAGTCTTTAATTAGGGAGAGGGTCTGAGTAACTATGGAGTCAAGGGAAAGCTGGCTGTGCTGCAGCCATTTCTTTGCCAGGAAGATCTTTTTAAAAACAACAAAAAGCTGACTTCAATATAACTCACTTAGGGCAGGAAAAGGGAGAAGGGAAGGACTTTTTCAAACACTATTTATGCGTGTACCTGCTTTAGGTATGTGCACCGTGTGTGTGTGTGCAGGTGCCCTTGGGCAGAGACTGTCAGACCCCTAGAGCTGGAGTTACAGGTAGCTGCGAGACACTCCATATGCGCTCAGAGAACTGAACTTAGGTCATGCAAAACCAACAGGTGCTCTTAACCTCAGCCCTCTCCCCAGCCTGAGAGATTGTTACTAACACACCAGTCTCTTGCGGGAGCTACTAAATTTGTAAACCTCTGACATTTACCCACCTGGCTTCTCGTCTGACAAACTGCTAACTCTGTGTGAGATGCTATTTATATGGGTTCTTTTTCTAAACATAGTTCAACACAGCTTCCCTCCCATCTCACCATCTACACACGAACATCCTGCTGGGCCTCTCTCCCTCATCACCAGATGAACAGACTGAGTCAGGGACCAGCTCTGACATGATCGCTACCAGCTAGTCACCTGGCCTGTACCATCAGCTACCCACACTGCCTGCCTAAAGCCTGCAGCCATGTTCTCATTACTGAGGTCATACTCTGTGCCAGGCAGAACAAACATCTCACTGCTCAACCACTGCTTCGGAAACCCAACAGCACAGGTATTGGTGACCCCAGTGTCACCGATAAATAAGCATAGGGAGGGGATGGAGGGATGGAACATGCTCAGACAGTAAGTGGCAGAGCCAGGCTTAAACCCAGGTTGTCTGGCTCCAGTGTGCAGACTTCAATGACTATTTTCAAATACCTCCCAGGGATATTCTGAGGTTCAGGTGAAATAAAGCTTGTGTGAGCACACTGGAAAACAAACATACCAGACACATCTTGCTTTCTGTGCGATCACAAGGTTAGGCCATAGTCTGAAGAAAGTAGATGCCTGGAGGGCAATACCCAGCTTCCCCACGTGGCAGAATTGCCAGCCTCCTGCTCTGAGGGCTTGTACGGCAGCATTCCCCCAAAACTTTACAGAACAGCAGGCTTCTGATGGCTGTTTTCATCTCAAGAAAAACTTGGCACCACTGGCCAAGTGGCTGGGACAGGTGGAGTCAGGCTTCTTTCTCTGGTTGTAAATCCAAGATCCGGGACACTGCATGTTACTACTGTCTTGGCTGAGCTTTAGAAAGTCGGGGCAGTTTCCGACTTAGGAGGCCAAACCTCCATCCCACTCTACCTGACCTGCAGAGGTCATGGGGCCTGATGGCAATGTCAAACCTGGCACATTCTTTGCCAGGAATCCTTCCCCATTTCTCCTCCAGGAGGTTTATGACTGGAATGTCATCGTATCTATTTGAGGAAAAGTAAGGAATCTGCAAGGTCAACTGTCTTCCCAGACACTGTCCTAGCTGTCCCCGTCAGCACATGGCCTGGAGCTGGGGGTCATCCTTAGCTGTCCCCGTCAGCACAGCAGCCTGGAGCTGGGGGTCATCCTTAGCTGTCCCCGTCAGCACAGCGGCCTGGAGCTGGGGGTCATCCTTAGCTGTCCCTGTCAGCACAGCGGCCTGGAGCCTGGGGGTCATCCGATCACCCTTTCTCTTCCACCCTCTACACTAATCTACCATGAGCTCCTGCCTATTTCATTAAAAACAGAATATTCCCAATGGCTTCCTGGATGTGTCATGGCTGCACCACCTTCCAGCGACTGCACCTACTCCCACCCTGCTCTGGAGGGACTTTTCTGATTGCCAATCTGTCCTACCTTCTGCCAAGTCCCAGAGGGTAGCCTCTGGTGTGGACAATGATGTTGTAACTCACTGCAGCTTCCCTCTACTGCATGTTATAATTAAAGCCCAAATTTCTGGAGGGCATTAGGGACGCTGGCCTTGGCAGCAGACTGAGGTGCACACCAACACCCCACATGAGTGAGCCTCCTGCTTTTCACACCTTGACAGCCCCAGGGTAAACTAGGAAAGCTTGTCTGTAGAGCCCGAGGGGTTGGGGGGGGCTTAGGTGAGCTGGTATGGGCAATCTCTGCTTTCTCTCTTCTCTCCCAGCTGTGTCCAATGTGGCTCCACTCAGGGATGCCCACCACTCAGTGGTGGCAAGGCACCCCAGAACCCTTCCTAGTAGCTGGAGGAAGCAACCCCGGTCTAAAGTATGAGGATCCACTATAATTTCCTTCTTTTCATTAAGGAATGCACAGCTGCACAGGCTCCTATGAGGGAGAACCTGTCTTTCCAGCTAGAGAACAAGACTAGGGGTCCCTGGGAGCCGAAGACTGTGTGTGTGTGTGTGTATGTGTATAGAGAGGTGCCTAGAGAGGAGGGAGCTGGACCAGATGCTTGAAACTCATGGTGCCTCTGGGCTCCCCTTTACGGCTGCACATGGAAGGAGAAACAGAACAGAGCAAAGGCTCTGAGAACTGCACTGCGCCAGAAATGCTGAGTGCTCAAGTCCCAAGCTGAAGCTCTACGGGAACCGGGCAGTGGTGGCACATGCCTTCAATCCTAAAAGTCAGGAGGCAGAGGCAGGCAGATCTCTGCAGTTTGAGGCCAGCTTGGTCTACACAGTGAGTTCCAGGATAGTCAGGGCTATACAGAAAAAAATCTGTCTCAACAAAAAACAAAAACAAAACTAACAACATCCAAAAACACAAAACAAAAACACCACCGGCAGAATAAAGATAGGAAAGTGAACTTGAGGTCAGACCAAAAGAAACTAGCCAATCTGAAGAACTGAAGGAAAAAAGCGAACAGAGCCTCATTCATTCAGAGCAGTATGAAAAGCTCTAATATCGTATCACTGTGCTCCTAAGAGAGTATTAATTATGCATAAAATATTTAAAATTAATGCATAAAAATATTGAAAGAAATAGTGGCTAAAAATGCCTCAACTGTGGTGAAAGGTGACTATCCAGACTTGAGAACAGCACACACACCACAAGCAAAGTGATGACAGCCAAACCGCAGCCACGACAAGATCACATTTAAAGCCAGACATAGCTTCTCACAGTAGCAAATAAGGCAACAACATGCCTACAAGATGAAAGACTAGAGAATGGTCGGCCAGAACACGTCCAGTGAAACATCCTTCAGGAGTGACAGCGTCCTGGGGACACACAGATGGAAGCTCCATCACTGCAGATCTGCTCTGAAGGAGATGCTGAGGACTCTCAGGATCAGAGGAAGCAAGGCCAGAAGTGCAACAGAAATGGGGAGCAGAGAGAGCGAGGAGCCGCAGCTGCCTCTCAAGCCCATCAGCAACAGCCGCTCTCAAAAGCGATGCAGGGAAACAGTTGGAAACGCTGCTGCCATTTACTTCACTATAGAATGTGCTGATATAGTATTGGTGGAATTTTTTTTAAAGAAAAATTAGGGGAGCACACAAAACCATGCAGCCTACTCATGGACTGTAGCTAAATAGTGCCAATTTACTTCCTGAGAGGATGACTCAATCCTATGAAAGTCATTTTAAAAAGCAGTTAAAACATAAAATGAGGAGCTGGAGAGATGGCTCGGCAGTTAGGAGCACTTGCTGCTCTCTGAGAGGATCTGGGTTCTGTTTCTGGCACACACAGAGTTCCAGAGGATTTGACACTCTCTTCTGACCTCCACAGCACCAGGCATGTGTGGTGTCCATACATACATACTTATATAACATTAACTTACACAGGCAAAACACCTATACACATAAAATAAGTCTTTATAAAAAAAAATGAAGATGAGAAAAAGCGCTGGGTACTTTCTTCTTTACTACTGTAATGCAGAGGACTATGTGCAGGACAACACTCAGCTGAAGATGTCACAACAGCACAACACATGGGAGGGTATAAGACCCACAAAATGGGCATTCAGTGGGATCTGAATGAGAAACCTCTGGCTGAAAATTGTGTTGTAATGGCTGTTACAACACAGAGCCCTGAACTCACAATGCTGAAGCAGCAAGAGGGAAAATCTGGTAGGGTGCCCCTTAAGTGTGTTTCTGGGGGTGTTGCTGGGGTGCCCCTCAAGTCTGTTTCTGGAGTGGTGGTGGGGTACCCCTTAAGTCTCTCCATTTCGGGGTGTGTGTGTCTACGTGCTGTGGTTTTGGCCAGCACACCAGGAAGAGGCATGTTCTGTGCACTAAGTAGGCTCACACATGCAAGTCCCCTGGCATCAACAGTATGAGAGCGCACATCCCAGGCTCACTGAAGCAAGCTGCATGTGTCCTTTTGCAGGGGGCATGCCTGGACCTATGGAGGGCTGTAGGCAAAGCAGAAGGGCTCTCTGTCCTGCAGACAGCCTGCCCATGTCTCCACGGTTTGTGGGGAGGCTGTGACAATAGCAGGGTCATTTTAAAAATGTCCGTCATTTAAAATTTCTGTAGAAGTACCAAATGCTAACAATTACATTTCAACCCTGCACTTTAAAGGTCTTTGAGGTACTGTGAAAGCTGTGGGGATGTACAAAAGTCAGTCTTATCTTTCCGCGAAGGGTTTGGCTTCTTTCCCTAATCAAAAATGTAAGAGCCTCTAGTTTTCCTCGTGAATGAACTCCAACCAGTGCCTGAGAACAGTGTCAGAATCCCTGGGCTGTGTGGTGCCAGGAACCTGAGGTCCAGTTCCTACTGGAAGATCTTTAATAACTAACTCAGCCCCTCTAAGCTTTCTTTCATCATTTGAAAAATTAGAATGACAGTGACTTACCTGTCCCGTCCACTCACAGGAGTCCTCTGAGAACTCTCAAATGCCATCAGATGGGACAAGTTTGCCCCCTGCCTTAGGGGCTGGTAACCGTGCCCATTACAAGGACCTTCACTACCTTTGGGGAAATAGAACAAGTGTCCACTCTACCTTTTTCTCATTGACGTCCTCCTGCTCCTCCTCCTCAGGCTCCGCATCTGGCATGTCTTTGATTTTGTTCAGCAGCTCCGCCTTGGCTGCAGACACACTGTAGTAGGCAGGGCAGCTGACCAGCATGCCCACGGCTTTCCTGTCATCGCTCCTGAAACACACAGCACAAGGTCAGAGCAGCTTTTCCTCATCTGGACCTTCAGAATGTGCAACAACTTCTACTGAAGCTCTTCCCAGGAATGATGGCTGATGAGCGATTTACCGATGAGTGATTATTATGAGCTGGCCCCTAAAGCCAGGCAAAGCCAGGATGGAAACCCAGGGCTGGGGACAGAAGTAGGAATCGGGGCTACAAGTCATGCAGTGTCTCTTCATGATTCCTCTTGCGTGATAACGACCCTGATTCCTTATTTCACAGAAAGACAGTGTGGACTGATGGGAAAGTACGCCCCAGGTATGGCACAACCCCAGACTACCGGCCCTTCCTACCCCTCCTTGCTTTTCCAGAATTTTTCTGATGCTTGAATACATACATTTTCACCTTCAGCAAGCCTCATACCATACCACACTACAAGCCTGTGAAATCTGGAGCCTGCTGGGTTTTTAACAATGAACTGATACAAAACCTAGACCTTAGCCGGGTATGGCGGTGCCTGTCTGTAATCTCAGTACTTGAGAGGTGGAGGCAGGAGGATCAAGAATTTGAAAGCAGCCAAGGCTACTGCATTTCAAGAGAAAAGGAAGAAGAAGAAAAAGAGGAGGAGGAGGAGAAGAAGAAAGGCAGAGGGAGAAAAGGAATTAAAGTAAAACAGGTGGCCAAACAAACTGGGAACCAAGAAACATGGCCTCTCATGCTATTTGTTTTTACCATAATTGAGTGTTTTCATAGCCTAATTCACTTCTTTGAGGAGTTGGGGATGGAACCTAGGTCCTCATGCATGCTCAGCAAGTGTTCTACCATTACAACCTCAGCTCAGATTACAGTTCAGACACCACCTGATGAATAAACGGCTCGTGGAAGTAAGCTGGGTTCTCCTGGAGAGAAATCTTAACTCTTCAATTGTGCTATTATTTAACTCTGACCCTGTGATTTTACTCAAGAATAAAGAACCACGCAGACAAACATTTTACCATTTCCTCTCAGTAGCTGATCTACCTGTAAGCCAGCTGATTAGGAAGCTGGACAAAGCCGCGTTCCTGTGCCATAGGTCACTCACGAATCTGACCACCATCACAATGCTGTCTTGTCACAGCAGGACTTTGTTCACTTCCACCAGAAGGTGGCGCATGCCATCTTTCTGAAGGTTTCACCACCAAATTCACCAGGGAACATAAACACTCAAAGACAACGTTTTTCTAAGACTACACTGTGAAATGACTTGGGTCTTCGTGCAGCAAGTAGCCATGTAACAGCGTGACCACTTACACACACCATGGTGAGCTGCATGGCAGACCTATCCTGGAGCCCTTGTGGTGCCCAGCGGATCACCCTGCACACTGCAGGTATTCAGTGATGTTTGCTACACTGTCACTGCGGAGAAGGGACCACACCTACGGCACCAAAGGTAGCCTTGGCTCTCCAAATCTGAAACTGGAGAGGCAGACGAGGTGACCGCGAGGCCTCGAGTTAGAAGAGCGCCGAGAATGTAGCCCACAGACGCAAACGCTACGCACACAGCTCTTTTCTCCCTCCCACCCAACAAAGCACTACATTCCTGCTACTGATTCAGTGAGAATCATCTGGAAGCTGCAAACCCATATCTGGTTTGAAACGTTCTGTTTGTACTTCATCTGGAATTGCTTACTGCTGAGTCTGTCAATACAGAGTTTTCACTGAAAAATAAAAAGGAAATAAAGCCCACTCTACTCTTCCTCCAATTAGTCTTAAATCAAGTATCCACACGATGGGAAACACCACTGCTCACAATGCTCCTGCTGTGGCTGGGTGCTGGAGCTGTGTTCCAAGACCAGGGGAGGGCTTGGGAGCCTCCAGAGCAGAGGCTAAAGGGCCCTGCATTCCCTCTGAAACCTCAAGTTTCAGGATTTGAGCAAATGCTCACCTTAATGCCTGAAAGTGAATGTCCTATATACATCGATTTCTCTAAGCCCTCTCTTTTTCATCATCATCATCATCATCATCAATCATCACCACCACCATCATCATCATTGTGGTTTTTCAAGACAGGGTTTCTCTGTGTAGCCCTGGCTGTCTTGGAACTTGCTCTGTAGACCAGGCTGGCCTCAAACTCAGAGATCTACCTCCTCTGCCTCCCAAGTGCAGGGATTAAAGGTGTGCATCACCACGGCCCGGCTAGGCTCCTTTTCTTTTCATAAAGACTTGTCCACTGTTCCTGTGAAGGCCTCAGATATGCCCACATCTCCTTTCTCTCCTCTCAACACTGGGCCTAGGGGAGCTCCCTGAAAGCATAGCTATTACAACAGGCAATCATGTGTTTGCTGAGTTGGGGACACAGTACGATGGGTGAGAGCAGGAAGTCAGGGTTCAAATCCAGTTGCTCCCACTCACACTCTGGGGCCTTGGTGGACGAAGACATTAATATTACTCTGTGTTTCAGAGGTGCTCATGACGGTGAGAGGCAATAAGGCTCACGTGAAGAGGCACAGCCCATGGGGAATGAACAGTGGCTACTAATGACTGTGGATACAAGCAGACCGGGGCAGCGCAGCAGGAACCCTCCTATCTAACGACAAGGATTCCTACTGCTCTCATCTTTGCTGCTGGGCATGTATCCTGAGAGCACACCCCTAAGCTCAGATGGAGATTACACTCGGTCAGTGACCTGCGGAAGTAAGAACGCATCACTCAAGCACTCCAAAAGCCATGACCCCACAGGACTTCAGCTGTGAGGCTCTTTCGGGCACTCCAGAGAACTTACCTCTTGGCCTCACAGCCTGTCTGTCTGACGGCTATCTCCAAGGCTTTCCTCTTTGTACTGCTCTCCCTCAGCACATCAGGATCTCTGGGGAACAAGCCTTCCATCAGGTCCATTGTCGTCTTCATTCTGGAGTCAGGGTCCAAAATGTCTGCCAGAGATTTGTCTTGATGGACAATCTCCTTGGCAAGAGCTTCTGTTCGGATATCTTCCGAGGTCTTCTGGGGCTCGGCATGGATTTTCTTTCCTAGATCCTGAGTTCTACCGACAGGCTCATGGATGAGGCTTTGGGTCTGGCTGGGAGAGGCCTGCTCGCCGAGAGAACTGGTGAGCTGCGGCTGAGCAATCATGTCGGCAGGTGTGCTGGACTCGGCTTCTGAACCTGTGGCTGAAGTCTGGGGTGGTTTGGGAGTCATTATGTGACCATCTTCAGAATGGACTGCACCAGGCTCGTGCCTGTCCTTTGAGACTGTCACCATGGGAAATTGGCAGGAACTACTAGGGAAAGAAAAGACAGTGTGGTTAAGGGAAGAGTCAACAGAGAGCTTAAGGTGAGAGCAGAGAAAATGTGACAGAGGGACTCTCAACAGGGCTCCAGCTTCCCAAATCAGTGGTGTGAGGAGACACATCTGTGGTGCTCCCCAAACCATGGGGCTCTAGGGGTCTTCTCCTGAGCCCAGGGCTGGTCTACTCAGACACACTAGCAATTCAATTTGACAAATGTTGCTATTGGGCTCTGGAACTTTAAGAAGGTGCAGATGGACAGAAAATAGTGGTGGTGACCTTTGTGGCATTCAGAAGATGCTACCCCATAGACATTTTTGTTTATGTTTGTTTCTGAGACAGAGTCTCTCTATATCGGTCAGGTTGTCCTGGACCTCACAGAGATCCACCTGCTCCTGCCTCTTCAATGCTGGGATTAAATGCCTGGCCCCACAGAGCTGTTTCTTGCTTTTTTTTTGACATTTATTTTATTTTTACATGTATTTATTTGGGGGCGCATGTGTGCCGTAGTATATGTATGTGAAAGTCAGAGGACAGGTTCTCTCCTTTCACCATGTGGGTCTTGGGAACAAACTCGGGTCATCAGGCTTGGTGGCGAGCTTACCAACTGAGTCACCTTGCTGAACCTCAAAGGGAATTCTGTGAGCAATCACCAGTCTCAGACTGTGTTGAGAAATGCTTGTTCCTCGTTAGCCTGGCTTTCATCACTTCCCCTAACTAACACTACTGACTGTTAGCTCTGTCCTGTATCTCTGTGGATATGGAGTGCCCATGGACAGAAGGTGACCCTCATAGCTCAGCCTCCTCTTTGAGAGGGTGCCTCCGGGCTGTGTGTGTCCAGTGCAGCCGCTGGCTAGGGAGGGAAACTTACGCTGGGGTTTAGTACCAGGAGACCCTTACAGCCAGAGAGAAGTCATGTTCTCCCCTGTCTGTTCTGCCAGCAATAAAACTGTGTTTCTGAATTCTAATTTTTATTTCTTTAACTGATCCAAAACTCGGTCAGGCAAGAGGAGTTGGGTCTTGGTTCTTTAAAGCCTCACTTCTCAATACACAATAACCACTAGCCCCTCAAGTCAAGCAAATGGATGGTGGTGCCGGCTTCATGAGATGAACCAGCATAAAGAATGGGGCTCCCTGAGCACCCTGGCCGTGAACACCTGTGAATGAAGGATGACCCCCCCCCCAAAGGCTGGCCTGGCTGCGGCTGCGCACTCACCTGCTGCCGGCTTCCTTGTACGCTTCACTGTCCAGCACTGCCTCATACACGGCTTGGGGAGGAGGTAGAGGAAAGTCGTCTGAGCTGTTCCCTAGGGTTTCCTGGCTCAGTGGAGGAGGTAGAGGTGGAGGTGGGGGAAGAGCTTCAAATGTGGGGCTTGAAGTAGCCCTGGGGTGCAAGTCCTTCATAAACACTTCGTCCTCGTAGTCCCCCCGGGGTGGTGGGGAAGCCTGCAGGGCTGACTCGGATATCCGGAGAGAGATCCTCCCTGGAGTGTCTGGGTCTGCAGTGCTGCAGGAGCTCGGCAGACTCTGGTTTCTATAGGGCTTCAGGTCTGCAAACTCAGGCGCCGAGGCGTCCTCTGAAAGGCCGTCTTCCCTGACTGCATGGGCCCACTTCGTCCAAGGTGGAGGGGGGCGCTGAGGCAAGGAGGCCCTCTTCCACATCCCCTCTTCCAGCCCATGCTCTGGGCTGCTGAGCTCATGGCATTTTGGGCTGGGAGGCTGGGTCAGACTATGGCCATTGTTTCTGTGGGTCACTGCAGGGGCGGAGGGCGGAAGCGGCTGTCGTCCAGGATGTCCACTCCTTTCAGTCTGCTGATCGATGGTAAGCTGTGACCGGGAACTGGAGGGGACAGGTGAAGGCAGAGGGGAGCTGGGTGGGGCTATGGAGGCAGCTCTGGCATCTAGAAAGGGGCCTTGCATTCCTGCAGAAAGTGGCCTAGAGCAAGGTGTTCTAAGCTGCTTCAGATGGTCTGGGGTTCCAAAACTTTCAGTAGGAGCTGAGGAACCAACGGTGGATTTGCAGCCTGAGCCATTCCAGCAAGGGGTAGGACGGTGTAGGGGCAATGCCGGCTCTTTTTGGCCTCTGTCTGAGCAACTGGCAGACCTGGAACGAGGCACAGACCCGAGGGTTAGAGCTCTACACAAAGGGCAAACACCGAGTGTCAGAAACAGGGTGAGGCCCTCACCCCAGAAGGCGAATACTCTTCCTGAACCAAGTTAAACAGGGCAGACAGGCAGAGCTCCCTCAGGCAGTACCAGCATGGCCCTTCTTTTACCAACCCTCCCGCACAGCCCAGGCTCCTGCCAGGCCACACATGTAAGGCAGCTTCTGAATACAGGCTGTAGGAAATGAAAGAAAAGAAGGAACACACGTCTTCAGCTCCTTTTGGACCACTTTGGGGAGCTGCTCTGGTCTCTGGGAGAAAGCCTGATGCCTCACTGTCTCCCTGAACCACCCCAAGGGAGGAGTCTGCCTGGGGAGCATCTGCACCGCTTCTGAGACTGAAGGTTTGATTATAGCATTCTCCGTTCTCCAAGTCTCATAGTGTCCTCATTCCCTAAGGCAAAGAGGGATAGATAAATCAATAAAAAGGAGGGAGATGCTGCCTAAGGAGCTAATTCTCTGCAGGAGACTGACAGCAAGTCCCTACATGGTGCCTCAAGCAAGTGTCTGTAGTCACCAAGGAAACCCAACAACCAACAACTCCTGCTACCTTTGCTATTGAAGACAGAGAGACAGACAGACAGACAGACACACACACACAAAACCACACACGTGTGTACAGAGGTGGAGGGAAGAGGTGAGGAGAGGAGAGTGCAGGGGAGGAGAAGGGAGAAAGTCTGGAGTACTGCAGCCTGGACCTGTGATGCAGCGGTTAATGTGTGGATTAAAAAGACAAGCTCTAGCAAACCCTGTCATTTGTGAGTTCTGTATCTGCAGTTCCCAGCTGGCCGTGGAAGGAAACCTAGAAAGCAGATGACATCTTTCATTTAGCCCACCTGAGGCCCCGGATGGAGCTGTGGCTCTCTCATACATCCCCGCAGCAGTTCACCATGAAACCGTTATGGGGCCAGGCAAGGACACCGCAGCGTGCAGAGGCAGGCCGGAGAATCACAGCCATGCGCGTGCCTTTACTTTTGTTAGATACAGATGCCTGAGTGAAGAGCTTCTCGGAGCTTTTTCTGCTCAGACATAACCTCTCTCCATCCCTATGACAGACCTCCTTCTCCAGGGACCCTGCTACACTCATGGGCTGTTCTGCAGCTCTGGTAGATCGAGGCAGGTCCTCTGGGAATGCATCTTCCTTCTGTTCGTGCAGTATGGCATCCCTAGCACCTAGCAGAAAGTACCCTGTCGGTGCATGTCTGGCGAAAGAATGGTGTGTCCTCTGCCCAGTCACTGTCCAGAATGGAGGACAGGAGCTGTTTTATATTTAGCATCTTAGCTGGGTGTGGGTATACACCTATAGCCTCCCAGCACTAAGGAGACTGAGGCAGGACTCAAAGTTCCAGGCAAGCTTTTTGGGGTAGCTAGCAAAGTCCTAGACTATAGGGAGAGAATCTTTTTCAAAACAAATATACAAAACCAACCAACCAACCAAACCATACTTAGCATCCTCTAGGGGCTACCTCGCCTGCTTTCAGAGATTTAATGTTAGTACGGTGAGTGTCTAAGAATTAGACTGGCTCCTTAATGGGTGTTATATTAGTCTGTGTTTATGATGTCCCCTTTAAAAGCCTCTAGACATACATCATAAACAGAAAATGATACAATACCCAGTAAGGAGCCAATTCAAAACTTAGACGCTTTTAGTTTATGTCTGGCCTCGCTCACCACACTAACATTAAAGTCCCTTTGGAAGCAGGGTTTAAGTTCAATGTTTCATTTGGTTGAGCTTCTTCATGGTGACTGTTTCTCAGGAATAATTTTAGGGTAAAAACAAAGCACCTTCATTCATTTAGCTAATATAATCCAGGTTCATGTATGACAGATTTTGTCTCGCTGTCTCCACCACGCTGTTTACACAGCCATTCCCCCCGAGACTTGAGTCCTTGACGATCTCTGACTACTGTCAATAGTAAACAGTGCCGCTATGAACTTCGCATGCGAGCCTCTCTCAGACTAGGCTTTCCATTCTTGTATTTGGATATATTTCCATATATTTGGATATATGCTCAGGACTGCTACTGTTGGATCCGATGCTAGCTCAGTTTTTAATGCTTTCAGGAACCTCCAAACTCTTTCTGTACTGCCACCAACTTACATTCCCACAGTGTACAGGGTTCTGACCCTCTCACCCTCTATTGCCACACACACGTACATACCTAGATCCAGGGCCAGCCAAACAACATGGGTCCTTCACAAAACCAAAGCCACTGTCTTCCCTCAGCAGCACATCCTGGAAGCACAAGAAAAGGGCAACACTGAGTGCAGGAAGGAAAGAGCAGGAACCTGCATCCTGCGACCTCCTGTGGTCAGGCACCAGGGCAGCACTCCTACGGATGCCCCCATTTAGTCCTCAGAGCCCCAGGAAGATTTCTGACAGCAGGCACTGGGGAGGAGACAGGCCCAAGGTCAGAAGTGGGAGTCAATGTGAGAACCTCCTCTGATTTCTGCAGGCATCTCCCCTAACAAGAATGTTTGTCAAGGAAGAGGTGTCTGATGAGGGTTATTTTGGAGCTCACAATCGCTGCAATACTTAAGTATGATGATAATGACATGAATTTAACGGGGCAAACTTTTGAAATGGCAACAAGGGGCGATGGGAAATAGGAAAGACAATGGGAAAAGTTACAATTTTGCAAACTTTCAAGTGTTCTGAATAGGAATCTAATTTGTAACGGGGGACAGTAAACTCTCCCAAGTCTCCCCATTATGTGGGATCAGTAACTCTGGGGGGCTTTTCAGGGTAGTTTTTGTTTTTACACGAGTAGATATTGGTGTCTTGGAAGGGTTAATACTGCAAGACTGATGGTGTAAAATCCATCCCATGCGATCTGGTCATGGTGAAGAGGAGACTGTTGCTATGGATGATAATGTAATCAGTTCTCCATTATTTACAGGAATAGGACATTACACTCTGAACCTAGTTTTAGTAACTTATTCACTATTTACTCGTCTAATGGGATAACTGCCTTTTACTTCCTTATCCATGACTTTGGGTGGAAGAGGAACTCAGTCAATGAAGACTCAAATGTTGCTGGCTAGGGAGGTAACAAGTGGACAACGTGCTTAGGGGGAGCTGGAGTTCAGATCCCTAGAACTCACATAAATGCTGGTGGTCATGGTGAACTACCTGAGATTCTAGCACTCCAGAGACAGGGGGTCCCCAGAGCAAGCTGGCTAGCTACATTAGTTACACTAGTGAGCTCTGAGTTCGGCTGAGAGACCCAGACTCTGTCTCACTACCACCAGCCCAGAAAAAAACAAAAACCAAAGAGAGAAAGAAAGATTTTCAATGTCAACCTCAGGCCTCCACACATGCACACACAAACACACATATACACATGTCCTGCAAACATATACATGTGTAAACCAAACAGTCAAATATTGGATGGAGATATAGTCCAATGGTAGAATGCTTGCCTCATTCAAGCTGCATGAGGACCAGGCTCAATTCTCAGTATTGTCTCACCTCTCCACTGCTGCTCCCCCAAAAGTCAAAGGTGATCACAGGCAGAAGAAGCAAATGCCCAGATGTTAATAACTGCACCTTACCCTTATCAGGTATCAAGTGCCAGACACTTTGCTAAAGATTTTGCATGAAATATTATCTATTTGACATTTCCATTAAAATTTGCATACAGACGTACATGCATAAGTACACATGTACATACATGGTCAAGTATGTGACTACACCTCAGAAATACTGCTTACAGTTGAACCAACAGAGGAACTAGGATTCAAGCCAGGACCTCTTCAAAGCCCAAGATCTTTCTGTGGAATTGCACTGGGTTAAATGCAGCTGGTGGATGCGACCAGGTCTAAGCACTTGCAGACGAAGTCCACGCACTGACGCATTATCACTGCAGGACAGAAGCTCCTGTTTTCAGGAGCCCTACAGTCCTAAGTCTCACCCACCACCCTCCCTGGGCCAGTTTTTGCCAACAGTTAACCTGAAGCGCCTAGAATCCATGTGAGCTCCTGGCACAGTAAAGTTTAATCATATGTTCACATTCAATTACATCCTTTGGGTTGCATTACGTGAAAGAAGATAACCTTCTGCACTTGTGTGATCTGGCCCTGGAAAGGCTGTTTATGTGGGCATGCATTTCCAAGGGGGGGGGGTGGCGCTAAATCCAATAATCAGCTATTGAGAGAATTTATCAATCTTTCTGGTAATCAAGATACCCCTCCCTCATCTCCCACCCCCACCCTCAAAGCACTGGGGCCTTGAACATGCCAGGCAAGCTCTTTACCACTGAGCCATATTCCCAAATATCATTTGGACAGAAGGGAAAGGTCTTCTAAGCCTAGTGGAAACCCGAGGTGGATGTCCTCGTGGGTTTTCACTGTCAAAGAATCTCAGCTTCCTATAAACTGGTACGTGTAAAGAATGGATGAGGGCAACACAGAAAAAGCAGTGGCTGTAGGAGAAACACTAGCCACAGACATATATTAACTTGGTAAGCAACTAACTTATTTTTGATAATTATTTCAGAACCGACTTAAAGAGGCAGGCAGAGCTCTGTGAGTTCAACCAAACAAAAGCAAGGAAATCTAAACCAATCTGCTAGCTCTCAGCACACCTAAGACTGTAACCTGAAGTGGATAAAATCCCAATCCTGACTCTTTTTGAGGGGTTCCAAGTTTAATATCTGTGACCAACAAAATACAGAGACTGCAATAGTTTTCTACTTTAGGGTATCAGTTTCTAATATCTACTAAATGAATTAGGAATCCACATGAAAAATTAGATGTTTAAATGTAAGTGATAACTGATAAACACTAAAATGAGATCAATTTACCACCTGATGTTTTCAGACATAAGATGACTTGCCATCTTTTCCCTATGCCATTCTGTTTATTCACGGAAACAGCATGGCTTAATGACTTTAAGACTAGAGCAAAGCAGTATTGCTCAAACATGACTCTCTGCTACCGTGGGCGGGTTTTGTACCCTTTCTAGGCACTAGTTACATCTCTTTAACGTAACAGTAATAGTATCAACCTCGCTGCACAGACAAAGACTAACTTCACAATTATACAACAGTACAATGACTGGCACACAGTAAAAACTTGATCAGTGTTGGCTATCTGTAATTTTACAATTCACAGAAAATCAAGTCTCTTAATTATGCTCAGGTCTGAATGGGTGCTTACTATCTGCTTCTACAAACCTCTTATCAGCTGCCCCAAAGAATCAAGCCTACAACTGTAACATGAGGGGCTGGCTTGTTGGGGTTTCTGTCATGGCTGGTTCCCGCAGCTGTTTAGCCCCAAAGAAAATCACACAGAGATCTCCATAAGTTATAAAACT